>ML793041.1:0-15011 GCA_009831015.1 Picea engelmannii
TTGGTACCCTAATTATCGGTAATGAAAGAAGTGATTGAAGGCATTCATGTGAAAATTTGAGTTTCATGACTGATAATTTGAGAATTTGGTCGATTCAGAGAAGAAAATATGGTTCTGCTATAATAATAAATATGGATAGAGAATCCATATGGTAATAAGGGGGCTGAGTTCCAACACCCCTTGGCAAAAGTGCCTGACATGAAATATAATAATCTAAAACCAATGTAAGGGTACAGTGGGTATGGATGTGGCCATGAAGATTGGCACACTGATTAAAGTTATTTGATATCTGAATTGTGTTTGGAAAAAAAAAATAGTATGTTGAAAGGATGCATATGTAAATAATAATATTTCCTTATGCTTTGTATCCTTGAATAGATGAAAATAACTTGGACTGTTAGTATGCATATTTTTAGAAATATAAAGTGCATGAAAACTAACAATTTGTTTGGCTGAGGAATGTGGAAATTGTAGGGATAAAAGGGTCTTAGATATGGTAGTATTGTAAGTCCATAAGGAAGACCAATTTCCTGCTGAGATAACTACTATGGGGAAGAAGGTCCATACTAGAAAATCTAGTTCCTGTGCATAACAGATCTAAAAATAAATGTGGAATCTAGAAATCTATGGGTAACAAATTTGCAAGAAAATTATGAGTTTGAAATTGATGATAATACCTCATAATTTATGTATACCTGTGATACAGGTGAGACAAAAAAGATCTGTCTCGGGAGGATAGGTGAAGGATGTCAAGATGGAAAGCATGAAAAAGGCTATTGATTGGGACATGAGAACCTTGTGGTAATCCATGATCACCTATAATATGTTTTTTTGTGGAAACACAAGCCGGAGGGACGCCTCAGCAGAGCAAGTATGAGGGATGCCTCGACTATAAGGCTCAATGAAGTCTCTGAAATTATTCTTGTGCGAGAAATCCTTAGTAAGGCAAGATGGATCTCCCAAGGAACTGTATAGCAGAGAAGGGGATGCATGAGCCTAGTCCTAGAGGGTGAGTGACTGAAAGGAAGAGGATACTTTGAAAAATATCATACATTATTGATTGGGATCATGCACACAATGGGCATATCCATGAAAAAAAAGCAGTGAGCTTAAATAACAAGAAAACCATGTGGATGCAAATCCGTGAATTGTACAAATAAGTAGTGTGCTACAATATGAAATTTTTCCTCTTGAATTTTGAACAACAGTAAAAAAAAATTGCATGAAATTGTGATTAATATGCTTGTTGTCCAAGATTATCGAAGGCAAGTGACGAATGGAAAGAGTCTGAAAGGAATTGACTCAGAAAGAGGATCAATATTTCTGAAGTGGCTAAATGACAAAGGCATGATTGGTGTTACTAAGAAAGAACACCAAGGATGGTGTTCCTTTTAAGGGGGAGGGGATTGTAATACCCATGTTTCCCCCAACTTGTAATTAATCATTAATCCTAATTACCATGCTGTGACATGGGAACAAAGTAAATGTATTACTATTTAAATTTCCAATAACTGACTGCGGGGGTGAATCCTTAAACCACTTCCCATGATATCACTTGAGGAAAGAAAAAGGAAAACTATAGAAAGGGTCAATCATGTGAAATGATCCCAAAATTTCCCTTGTTGGGCATAATAAATCTCCTCTGGTTCCCAAGGAGGAATTGGTTAATGAATAAAGGACCGGTGGTTGAACCATCAACCACCCCCATGAATGGAAGCATGGTCTGACTAAAGAATGTCAGCCCGAAGTACCACAGGGTCTGGCAGACCAGGCTGACCCAAGTTTCCTTCTGACAGAAGTAACAAGATAAGTCGAGAACCATCCTGGGAAAGGGGGTAGAAAAGGATAAATGCATAGACAATTCAGAAAGGAGAGACACTAGACAAGAGTGCATGCACAGAGGGGAACGTACGACCCATATATGCATAAGAAAAGAGGAAGGTCATAAGCTTGATCTTGAGGAAGCATCTGATAAACCTCATAGGGTTGTTGTGACAAGGAGAGAATTTCTGAGAAATGAAATATATTCCCCAGTGATATCATGGCTTGGCACAGGGGTGGCCAGAGTGCTACGAGTGAATTCCTATGATCCTATGGTTGGGTGGAAAGGTGCACACCCATAGTCAGTCAGTTTGGCTGCAAAGTGAAATAGATAAGTATTCTCACACCCTGTATAATTGAGTTGTAATTGTAAAAAAAAGTTGGATATTTTGTGAATGTTTTAGGGGTGTGCATGTTTTCTTGATCGTTAGATTGTGTTCCTTTATATTTTTCTTGATTGTGTATTCAAGAAATTAAGGACCTATATGTTCGAATATGATTTGTATACGTAAGTACTAGAGCCTCTTGTAGTGGCTCGAATTAGAGGAAAATAACTATGATTTTTCTAACCATAGACCCAACCTTCATATGTTCATATTTACACTTACAATCATTCGTATCTCTTGAGAAATGGGTTTCTTAAGCTCAGGAGAGGTAATGCGAAGGCATGCAGAACCTTGAAAATATTTTCCAAGATTAAGAACTCTTTAAGTTCTAAAATTCAAGGAGAAGCATAAGGCGTATTACCGCACTTGATTTGAAGTATTTGCAAGACCAGGAGGTATAACACCTGTAGAATGCAACTAAGAATCATACCCTTTAGACCTTTCACCTATGTGATTAAGGGATCATGCCAATGACCTTAAAAAAATACTAGCCAAGACTTAAGCATGAAGCCCACAAGGATTTTTGGAGGACCCATATGACTAAGGTCTGGGAACATGATGTTAGTTCGAATGGTGCTAAGTTCTTATTAGCTTCGGAGCACTAAGAGTTCAGAACTTCGAAATGTCACAACTTCACAACCACAAAACCCCCAAATGATGGAGTCACAAAATGTTTTGATTCGTTGATATGGGGAGTCTGTTAGGGACCTTTCTTGACCATGATATCAGAGGGTTTGGAAGGTTGTCAATCCTAGGTGACATGGCATGTTGATGTCACCTAGGGTGATGTGGACCCACTTTTGACATGCCACATGTCACTTGGATTTTCCCGTATTGCGGACCCTATGTTCCCATTAACACGTGACACATGTAAACCTATGAAGGGGCCACGTGTTATCACTATGTCATTCACATATCACATCTGACACTCACTTCTTGATCCATCTGGCAGGAGGATCACGAGAGCATGCAAGTTTCGCGAAGCTCCAAAGGCTAGAGAAAATCCTTGTCATTGGCGTTAGGAGCATGTGTCAATGAATCGAGTGTGGTTCAGAGTTTGACACTTCAGAAGGTCTGAGGAGTTTCGTGCATTGGATCGAGAGTTCCCGAAGGTTGGAGTAGATCTTGTCCGCCCATTGTAGAGTGCATGTGGACCTTTGATCAGAGTTCTTCACGTGTTCAGAGTTCATAACTCTGCAAGGAATTGTGGTTCGAGGCAAGGAAACCTACGAACGTTGAATTTACGAAGTTTCATGAACCATCGATTGGAGGATGCTTTGCGATCCCTCTCAACTGTATGATCAACCAAGAAGAAGGACTTATGCACAACACTTCGACGAAGTCCTACTCCGAGAGGTTGGAGTGTGGTGTCGAGGATAAGTAGAAATGAATGAAGGCCAAAGCCACATGGAAGGCTCATGGGAGTTTAGGAGATATAAACTCCGAGATACCGGGGTTATTAGACTGTATACTCCCAAAAGTGTCGAACTTCTCCTGTAAGCATATGTGTTAACGTGGAAGGAGATCCTTCGTTGGATTATTGGTGGATGGATTTCCGCCATATATTTAGGAGTGTTGGAAGCTCTGGTATCTTGGAGAATTCTGGATGATACGTATGAGTCAGGTCCACATAGATGTCACATGGTCGTTGACCAATAAGTGCCCGTAGTACTATGAAAAGGCATATCTTCCAATCTTGAGATCAGTTTTGAGCATGAAGAAAATGATTTGAAAGCTTTAAACGAGAAGAACGTTATGGAGATCCCAGAAAGAGGATGTGACATGAGTTAGGGTAAAGGAGTTTATATGCCCCATCCCTTAAAAGAGTATTTATAGGTCGAGTGTGTTACAGGTCTATCCTGTTGACTCCTACCAAATATTATGTTCATCAGTCGCTTACACCAATACCAGTCCCAAGTTACCTTCTTATGTGCACCCCACCATTGTGTAGGTGTGTCCCTTAGTTCTATATCCAACAGTATTAGTCTATGACTATCCAAAACCTCTGATTCAAACTCTGTCAGGAAGTTTTCTAAATTTTCCTCTTCAGTAAATTTGGGAAACTGTCTTACTTCTGTCCCAACCCATATTACTGCACGTGTAACTCTGGCGCACCTCCCAGTAGAGACTTCATGCAATCTTTGCTGCCAATTTTCTACTCCAGTATCATAATATTACATGTTTGAATTAAGGCTCCTCCAACTGAGTACTCCATCTACAGATCGATTTAGACGGTATTCATCTCGCATAGTATTCCTATACAACTGGTTCACATCATCCTCTAGAACACTGCTAGGCACATGTTCTACATATATTTAACAATCCGAGGGATCTAAAGGTGCTACTAGCCTAAATTTCGTAGCTTCAAATATCATCTTTCTAGTCTTTAAAATATTTATGGCCCAATTATCAAAGGCCCAATCAATTCCCAATAGTGTTGGAAATGGTATAGACTTGTCCACCATATCCATCACTTCAAAGTCTGTTGTGGTGTGCACACCATATAGATCCACTATCGTGTTCTTCAATCTGTCTATGGGAATCACTCTCTACTGGTTTTCTAGCTTCAATTGGATATTGGAATAGCCTAGTGTAGGTTCTCCCATTGCTTCCAAAGTCTTCTTTGGAAAAATGTGGGCATCTGATCCTAAGTCTAGGATACCATTTCCCTTGTTAAAGTCTCCTATATTTGCATTCAATCTGAACTCTCTACTAGTTATTTTCTTTCTATGGACCTGATTAATATTATTTGGTTTTGTCCCTACCCCTTCCTCTATGCTATATTTCTCAAGCATAATTTTAAACAAATCCATGGCATTCTTATCATTAAGTAATTTATAGCAAGATTATAGGAAAATATTTAAGTTTCTTACTTTCTCTGTTTGCTCTCCTTTGTAAGTATGATCCAAAGATAGAGGCTTATCAAAAATAGGAGTATCATACCTCAGTGAAATATTCGATGTGGAGGCTTCATTCTCCTTCAGGAACTCCTTCTTTTCTTCCTTGAAAGTTTCATTCTCCTTCTTTGCATCGAATTGTTGTTGTGGTTGAGTGTTCTTATGAATCCATCACTGAGATTCCTTCTTCTATTCATGTGCATATGCTCCTGTCTTCACTCCTCCTCTAGTCACTATATAGATGTTCCTCCCGGGGTCCCTTATTTCTGCAGCAATCCACTAGACATTCTGGTTATTTAGATTCCTCTTTTTTTGGATCTTCGTCATTAACTTAGGGAAATATTCTGTCATGTGATCTATTGTGTGAAAATACATACATGTTGCTATTGGTTGAGCAAAATCGTTGTCATAGTGTCATTTATATTGAAAATTAAGGTAGATAATAGGCCCTCTTCCTCTACTCATTCCTCCTCTTCATCTACCTATGAATCCTCCTATGTTCCCATGTGGATCCATGTTCTGATACTGTGGTTCCTAATTATACTGCGAAAGTTGTTGAAATTGTTGTGTTGCTTGAAACTTCTACGCATTGTCAAACGGTGGCACAGTATATTCTTTCATCAACTCAACCTGCATCATGTATGCATATGAGGTTATTTCCTTCATTAAATCCAAGGTTCTACAATTTTTGTCTACATGCCCCACTTACTTACAAAAGGTACATAAAGTACTCTTCAATTTTGTCTTGTACTTCTGCATCATAGGGAAGTGATAAGGATCATGCCCATGAGTCTTGCATATTTCACACCAAGGTCGACTTGTAGGAAATGGATTTGGAATCCCTACTCCCAAGCACTATGAAAATTTTAGATACTCATTCTTGTGATGTCCCTATGATTTTCACAAGGTACACCACACTCCTTCTCTTTTATCCCTACTTTTATTCTAGTTTAATTGCACTGTCAAGTTATTCAGGTCTTACTTCAACTACTCTATAGCTGGATATGTATGATTATATTGATTATCTTCTAACTACATCGATGCTTGTAGTGCCTTTGCCTAGGTTTGAAATTTTTGTTGTCTCAATGGATATTTGAAGTGTGGTAATAGAGAATTTATAAGCAACTATTTATGTTGCATGTCAGAAATGGGATACTTCAGTGTACCTTTCAATGTCTTGAACTTCTGATCGATGTCTGATCCAAGTGGATATCGGTGGCCACCCACCTTTCCAGCTGGCTCAAAACAACTTTCTAGCAATTTTGATACTTCACTATTTTTAGCAGTTTTCTGGGCCCTGAACTTCCGGAGCTGTTTTGAGGCCCTAAACGACGTTTTTTGTGCTATGTTTCAGTTGAAAATTTTCATGATGAAATTTTGTGCAACTGTTGTATTCCTCGGATAGATATTTCCAATGGGCTATCATACACCTAAAATAAAGATCGTATGCAAAAGTTACGACCCCGGGAAGTTGATGTACTGACTTACCCAAATGGGGCCCACATGACTTTTGGCACTTCATCTCCTAGGGTTAGGTTTTTGGATGTTTAGGGTTTTTGAAACTCCTATTTATTGTAAAAAGGCATTGAGAGCCTCATTGTAATCATCTTATGGAAAATGATCACAGCCGTCACATATATTCTCAGAGATAATCCGCCACCATTCCATCAAGCTTGTTTTCCGCTGCATTTTACAGTATCAACTTATTTCCTTATTGAATAGAAAACCCATTTTACAGTATCTATGTTATTCTGTGTTAATCATCTGGTAATAATATTTAGTCATTTTGTTCTTCTCATAAAATTTATATCAGTGGTATCAGAGTGGTCTTCTCCTTGTCGTCTTAATGCATGTCCCCAATGAGGTCGGAGTACAAAGAGTTGGGTCTCGAGCTTGTTTCTCTTGAGGAAAAAATCTCTCGCACACCCAAGTGACCTCTCATGGAAGGAGAAAAGAAAGATGATGGGACATGAGATCCTTTCAAATTGTTGATTGAGGAAGCCCTCAAGCAACAGAGGAATGCGATGATGGATAATTTCACGCAAATCCTTCGGCGGCTACCAACAGGTGATGCATATTCTTCGAGCGGAGGCACCGCCCCCTTCAAGCTACAAATAAACTTTGATATTCCTATATTTGAAGGTCAAATAGACACAGATGTTGTAGAAAAGTGGTTGAATCTACTAGAAGGGTATTTTTTTGTCCATAACTTTTTGAATAGAGAAAAGATTACTTTTGTGCTCCTCAAAGCCGTTCCCCATGTCAAATATTGGTGGGAAACTTTCTGTGAGAAAAGGGAAAGAGAGGAACCCTCATTATTTACAGTCATGGCCACCTAGGAATCCTTCAGGGATGTTATTAAGGAACAATACTACCCTGTCGGAAGTTATGATGACTTGTATACCAAGTGGACCACACTGAGGAAAGAAAGAGACCAAGCAGTACCAGATTTCACAAATATCTTCCATACCTTGCACACCAAGCTGGGTATCAAAGATTCAGAGTGACATATAGTGCTCAAATATTGCGGTGCTCTGTGTAGATACATCCAAACTGAAATGGAATTTCTGGGCATCTCATCCTTAGGCACGGCCCACCGATATTCCGTCAAAATCAAGCAGAAGCTCAAACAAAAGACGCAACAATTTGGGATAGGGAACGCCTCACAACAAAAGCCAGGAAAGGGTAGCTCCAACCCATAGAACAAAGGATAGAGAAAAGATGGATAGCATCAGGACAACCAGTACAAGCCACAAGAAAAGAAGGACACCAGAAAGACAAAGAAAGATACCGGGAAGTGGTACGACTTCCATAAGAGCCCTTGGCATAACACTACTAACTACCTCTCAAAGCAGACGTTGGTGGTCAAAGTTAAAGTTTCTGAATTAGATGCGGGTTTTGACTCTGAGTCAGAACCAAAAATGTGAAGATGGATCATTGACACGGAACCCAGTGCCACCGTTGCTACGACCAATATCCAGCATGGTGAACCAGATGAGCCAGAAGAAAGAGAGTGCCTCTTCCATTCACAGATGTGGGTAAAGGGCACTCCACTGCACTACATCGTTGATAGTGGTATCCAGAAGAACCTCATCTCAGCAGAGGTTGTCAAGCGGCTGGCCCTACCGACAACGCCACACCCACAACCCTACACCATTGGATGGCTCTGCCAAGGAAGCGATCTTCATGTCAACCAACAGTGTCGACTGTCGTACGACATCAAGCCCTTCAAAGATGAGTTATTGTGTGATGTTTATCCTCTTGAAGTTTGTGATGTTATTTTGGGCCAAACTTATTTATGGAAACATCATGTTGTATATGAGTCTAGGCCTTGTAGTGTTATTATTACTTTGAACAGGAAATTGTACAGTATACCCGAGGCTGTCCCACCTAGTGCTATTTTTTTGATATCTGCTAATCAATGCAGGAAGGTCATCTCTCGGATGGGGAAGTTTGTCTTCTTCGTGATTCGCTCTCAGAATGAGAGAAAAATCTTAGCCAAATCCAGGGTCTCTGTGGCCGACCTATCCACACAGCAGAAGCAAGTAGATAAGGTCGTGGAAGAATACTTGGATATCTTCTCCTCACCTATTGGGGTACCTCTACACTACCAGGTCAAGCACCCCATCAATCTGACCCCCGACGCAACACTGCCCAATGGGCCAGTCTATCGTCGCTCTTTGTTAGAGAATGAGGAGATGAAACGAAAAATACGAGAATTTCTCCACAAGGGGCACATCTATCCCAACTTATCACCTTGCGGGAGCCCAATCATGCTGGTACAGAAGAAAGATGGAACCTAGCAAATTTTCATTGATTACCGGGCTCTGAATAAAATTACAGTCAGAAACCAGTACCCAATTCCTCGAATCAACGACCTCCTTGATCAACTCATGGGGGGGAAATAATTCAGTAAGATTGATCTAAAGTCTGGCTACCACCAGGTCCCAATAGAATAGACAAATGTATGGAAGACCGCCTTCAAGTCAAAGGAAGGCCTTTTTGAACAGTTGTTCATGCCCTTTGCTCTGACAAATGCTCCAACCACTTTCATGAGGATGATGGACGATATCCTGTGACCATTCACCAATACTTTTTTAATAGTGTATCTGGATGACATTCTCATTTACAGCAAGACTTGGGCTAAACACTTGTAGCATATTCAACAGGTTCTGCACACCCTCCGGTAGTACAAGCTATACGCCAACTTGGAAAAATTCTCCTTCGACATGGATAGGGTCCATTACCTAGGCTACATCATTGATCAACATGGTGTACATGTGGATCCAGCCAAGATCCAAGTCATCCATGACTGGCTAGCCCCAACCACACTCACTGAGCTTCAGAGCTTCTTGGGCCTTGCAAATTTCTACCGCAGGTTTGTGTTGGGATTCTTCCATATTGCATGGTCCCTCAGCCAAATAACCAGGGGTGGTGGTAAGGTGAAATTTGTGTGGGGTCGGCCCCAACAACAAGCGTATGATGATTTGAAGCAATGCTTGTGCTTAGCCCTAGTACTTTCACTATCATACCTGCAGCAGCCCTTTGATATTGAGACTGATGCTTCAGACTATGTTGGGGGTACTGTTCTCACGCAGCACAGCCATCCCATGGCCTATCATAGTGAGACATTATCAGATGTTGTCTGTAAGTACCCTAATTACGACAAAGAAATGTAATCCATTGTGCAATCCTGCCGCCAATGGAGACATTACATTCTTGGGAGGGAGACAGTCATCCACACTGATCATAAGCCACTACAGTTGATGCAGACATAAGGAAAATTGCAGAATGACCACCATCAAAACTGGTCCACATACTTGCAGCAATTCCACCTCAACATCAAGTATAAAATAGGAAGCACCAACCGCATCATTGATTGCCTTGGCAGACCTCCAATCACGACACTCACCACAGTGCTAGACTTTTGTGGCCATGAGACCTTTGGATGGCCCCAACTATATGAGACAGACCTGGACTTCGCCATCACCTACCAAATGTTGGGTGCAAAGGCAGTGGTCGATAATTTCCATCTTCAGGATGGGTTGTTGTGTCGTCTGGGCCATATCTTTGTTCCATCAAGCGAGTGAGTGAAGATGATATGGGAATCCCAATACAGTCGGGTGGCAGAACACTTCGGCGTCGAAAAGACAGTGGCGATGCTACAAAAACACTTATATTGGTCGAAACTTCGACAGGAGGTCAACAAGTATATCAGTTCTTGCACTGCCTGCACTATTGCCAAACCAACCACTAAGAAATAGGGCCTGTACACCCCTCTTCCAACTCCTGACAGGCCATGGGAATCCATCTCAATGGACTACATTTTGGGCCTCCCATCCACCAAGCGTGGAAATGACTGTGTTTTTGTGGTTGTTGATCACTTTTCTAAGATGGCAATTATGGTTGCCTGCAAGAAGAGCATCACAACAGAAGCCACTGCCAAGCTCTTCTTTGATTGAGTATGGGTACATTTTGGAATCCCACAAACCATTGTCTCAGTTAGGGACAGTTTATTTCTTAGCACATTTTGGTCGAGCCTCTGGTCACTGCTGGACACCAAGCTCACCAAATCCATGACATTCCACCCCCAGACAGATGGCCAAATCGAGGTCGTAAATTGAATGATCATGCATATCCTGCGAATGTATAATTCTAAGAACCCTTGCACATGGGATGAGAGTCTTCCCTATGTCCATAATGGCTACAACCAAGCCCTGCATAGCTCAACCGATCACAGCCCCTTTTAGGTGGGGTTGGGATTCCAACCATTACGTCCCATAGATGTTTCACTTCCCCTTGTGGTCACCTCGACCGACTCCTCTCTTTCTCCAACTGAGGCTGACAAAGCCACCTAATTCATTGAGAGGATCCAGCACATATGCCAACAGGTTCAGTATATCCTACAAAATTCCAATGACAAGTACAAGCAGTTCCATGATCAACATCGGGTTCCACATAAGTTTCAGGTGGGCGACAAAGTTTGGTTTCCCTTGCAGAAAGAACGCCTTACAAGACCCCATCGAAAGATTCACCCACTCCATTATGGGTTGTACACCATCACTAAGGCTGTGGGGGATAATGATTTTGAGCTCAACATTCCTCCTTTCCTTGGCCTGGACCCAGTGTTCAACATGGACCTCCTTCGGCCTTATTTCCCACCATTATTGGACACCTCAAACATAGCACAACAAATGACACCAACATATCTCAACCCCGACTGCATACAAAAATCATCCAGTGATTAGATTGTGGACACACAAATCAAGTGCACTCAACAACAAAGGATCCAGCATTATCGAGTCGTCAAAGCAGGGCAGCTCCTGCACCAAGGCAAGTGGCTCACCTGGGGCCAAATTCAACAGAAATTTCCTCATCTAATGGGGGGAATCAACGCAATCGAGACCATTGCTTCTTAAGGAGGGAGGATTGATCCAAGTGGATATCGGTGGCCACCCACCTTTCCAGCTGGCTCAAAACAACTTTCTAGCAATTTTGATAATTTACTATTTTTAGCAGTTTTCTGGGTCCTGAACTTCTGGAGTTGTTTTGAGGCCCTAATCAACATTTTTGTGGTATGTTGCGGTTGAAAATTTTCATCATGTGATTTTTTGCAACTGTTTTAGTCCTCGGATAGATATTTCCAATGGGCTATCATATGCCTAAAACAGAGATCGTATGCAAAAGTTACGACCCCGGGAAGTTGATGTACTGACTTACCCAAACGGGGCCCACATGACTTTTGGCGCTTCATCTCATAGGATTAGGTTTTTGGATGTTTAGGGTTTTTTAAGCTCCTGTTTATTGTAAAAAGGCCTTGAGATCCTCATTGTAATCATCTTATGGTGAATGAGCGCAGCCGTCACATCTCTTCTCAGAGATAAGCCGCCACCATTCCAGCAAGCTTGTTTTCTGCTGCATTTTACAGTTTCAACTTATTTCCTTATTGAATAGAAAGCCAGTTTTATTCTATCTCTGTTACTCTATGTTAAGCATCTGGTAATAATCCGTAGTCATTTCATTCTGCTCATAAAATATGGATCAATGTCCCATACATAAACTCTTGGTTTATGTCTAACCTCAATCATCTCATTCATAAAATGATCCTCTAAAACTCAGTGATCAATGCCTGTTTGATCTATGTTATTGTTCCTGGTGCACCCTATGGATTGTTTATTTCTATATTCATATACCAATCCAACACGTGGTTTCTGAATGTTATTTCTAGCTACACTACTTTTTCTTCCTCATCAGTGACTCTTTTCGCTTCCCATATTCGTTCACACAAAAATAGGTTCTTCTCTGGGTCTTCTGATCCATCCCCATGGAACTTTGGTAATGTTATTGTTGGATCTACACATGCCATTGTAAAATGTGTTGTACCTACACCGCGCGATACTACTATCTATGTACTGTTGTTTGGACTTGAACTCCCACTGACATTGCTATTGGTACTTCCACTTGTACAACTTCCTGCACTGTTATTGGTACTTCCACTAGTACCCTTACTTCTATTCTTATCTCCTAGATTCCTCTGACTGTCAATCCCTAGTTCTCTAAACAACTATTTCTTTGTTGATGTGTTAATTGTACATGGGGTTGTAGGTTTTACACTGATTCAGATCTGGATAAGGGTACCTTCTTCCTCATTAGATCCCACTCCTCTAGTTTTTCTTTCATATGTGGCATGCAATATTTCTTCACTGTGCTCCATAGAACGGAGATCATCTACCTCTTCTTCATCACTCTCCAGGCCTTCCCCCTCGACTACTGCTCTTTTCTTCCTATTGAGCTTATATTGGTAGCGTCTACCACTGTGCGTGGTTAGTTCCTTCTTTGAATTTTTTGGATCTCCTCTTGATCCATCATAATGGTATATTTCTCTTTACTGTGCTCTTCTCTATCCATTCCCCCCTCCATATCATACCTTCCTCATTGTTTCCCCTAAATTCCCCATGCACACAAGGTAGTTTAGTTGTTTGATTCCATAGTTAATACACCTTTATCATGCAATAATCGCTTGATTGAAGTGTACAACGAATTGATGTACCTTCCCCTTGGACCCTTAAGAAACTCCTTCTTTTCTACACTATACAACTTTGATGTATCTACTTCAAACTCAGTGATATACCCTACCACAATGTTGTCTAGCCAAAAATCTATTGCACGCAAGAATATGTTATTCACCCTCTGCAACCACATGATATTATCTTCTATCCACTGCACTGATCTAACTCTAATTGTCAGTTGGGTATCTTTCAACCGTGCTATCCACTGCTACAATAGTGTAGGAAACTCACTAAAGAAACTCTCGTGTATTTCACTGAATACGTATCTCTCCAAGTACTGTCTTGGATTAAACCTAGGGATTCTATTATCTTTGTGGGAAAACTCTACTTCTTGAATTGTCAACCATCTTTCAATCTCCTCTTTCGTGGGATTCCAACCTAATCCCTTCTCTTAAATCCTTTCACTATACTGCATGATACATCCCTGTCAATCTAATATTCTAAGTTCGAACTGACAACGGAACCATTGTTGGCCATTATGGGCTGACCTAGGTTCTAACTACAGGATTACCAACAACCCTTCGACCATCGACCCTTCTAGATACCAAAAGGGAACACATCGCACAAAGTGCATTGTGCAGTCTCACTCGAGATGAATTCAATGGGTGGTTTCCTAACTGAGGTGTATGCAACCATGGGATGGGATGTGCTTCACTCTCAGGGACATTATATCTACTCAACAACTAGCTCTCGAACCCTGATTTATTAATCTTGTCCTAGCAGGACCTTAGCTCAGATCAGTGACTCAACTATTCCAACAGACTTCATGAACCATTGTAACAACATATACTAAATGACGTCTATTATTTTGTTGTAACATAATATTTAGGTCTGCATACTAACTATGCCATTCATCCATTATTGTTGTTCTACAGAGTTCATTAGTTTATCCTTAGTGGACAATATTCATTCTTTTATCATTAAACATGTTCAACATAAACTCATTAAAGAAAATATAATAAAAAAGACTGCACACATACACACATAACCTAGATATATCATGGTTCACCCCCTCTTAGGGCTATGCCCACAAAGATGAGTCACTTCAGCTCTTTATTATTATTTATGCTAAATCTAGTGCCATTGATCCAGGTGGATATTGGTGGCCACCCACCTATTCCACTTGGACCCCCACCATTGCTTCTTTCAGTTTTTCAGTTTTCGCACAGTTTACTATTTTTAGCAGTTTTTTCGGGTCCTGAACTTCCGGGGCCATTTTGAGGCCCTAAACGATGTTTTTTTGGGTATGTTTCTGTTGCAAAATAGCATCTAAAGATTCTATTTTGTATTGAGCATTGTAGGCCTCGGATAGATATTTCCAATGAGCTATCATACGCCTAAAACAGAGATCATATGCAAAAGTTACAACCTCGGGAAGTTGATGCACCAACTTACCCAAACGGGGCCCACATGACTTTTGGCACTTCATCTCCCAGGGTTAGGTTTTTGGATGTCTAGGACTTTTGGCATTCCCGTTTATTGTAAAAGGTCCTTCAGAGCCTCATTGTAATCATCTTCTCACAGATGCGAGTAGTGGCCACATCTCTTCTTAGAGATAAGCTACCAGCGCCCTAGCTAGTTCATTTCCATTCTGTCTGTAAGCATATTTCAGTCATTTGTTATTAATGAAATGAAGTCTCATTTCCATTGCATCTCTGTGTTTATGTGTATTTCTGTATTTCATTGTGTTCCTATATAAATCCGGATCAGTGGTATCAGAGCGGTCTGCTCATTCTCGATCCTTCTTTGCATGTCCCCAACGAGATCGGGGTATAAGGAGTTGGGGCTCGATCTGGTTGAACCTTTGCAAGATCAACCTCGCAAACCCCGACGACCGC
>ML793041.1:19196-39009 GCA_009831015.1 Picea engelmannii
CCCACCATTGCTTCTTTCAGTTTTTCAGTTTTTGCACAGTTTACTATTTTTAGCAGTTTTTTCGGGTCCTGAACTTCCGGGGCCATTTTGAGGCCCTAAACGATGTTTTTTTGGGTATGTTGTTGTTGCAAAATAGCATCTAAAGATGCTATTTTGCCTCGAGAATTGTAGGCCTCAGATAGATCTTTCCAACGAGCTATCATACGCCTAAAATGGAGATCGTATGCAAAAGTTACGACCCCGGGAAGTTGATGCACCAACTTATCCAAACGGGGCCCACATGACTTTTGGCGCTTCATCTCCCAGGGTTAGGTTTTTGGATGTCTAGGACTTTTGGCATTCTCGTTTATTGTAAAAGGGCCTTCAGAGCCTCATTGTAATAATCTTCTCACGGATGCGAGTAGCGGCCACATCTCTTCTCAGAGATAAGCTACCAGCGCCCTAGCTAGTTCATTTCCATTCTGCCTGTAAGCATATTTCAGTCATTTGTTATTAATGAAATGAAGTCTCATTTCCGCTGCATCTCTGTGTTTATGTGTATTTCTGTATTTCATTGTGTTCCTACATAAATCTGGATCAGCCATGCACTGTACATTTCTTCCTCCATTGCAAACGATATCCACATATCATAATAGTCCTCACAAAACTAAGAACTTCGAACGAATTTACCATCCAAATTCCTAAAAATGACTAACTCCTTTCACAGTCATTATACATTCTACTTATACAAAAAGTGGGACAAATCCCTTACAAAAACCCTAACCCTAAGTGGATTAGGTTTGTCCACTTTTCAACTGCTCTGCAACAGTTTGTCCACTTTGTAACTAGTTTTCATCGGTGTGGGTAACCTCTGTTTCCAACGCTTCTTTTCCTCCAATTCTAGTGCACTCCTCACTTTTGGCACACTCCCCATTTTTCAGCGCTGCCTTGATTTTTTCCCAAACTTGGCCTAGACCAAAAAAGTTATTGAGGAGTCTACATCCCATGGGAAAGTTTACAAGCATTGAATACTATCTTCATAGCCACCATCTCTAAGAATTTAATGACCCCAACCACTTCAATAAGTATAGGCCCATATCCTTCTTCAAGTGCATATGAAAACTAATAGCAAGAACCATTGTTGCTAGACTCAAACCCATCCTATCATAAGTGATCTCCAAGGAATAGATGGGCCTTGAGGGCACAAACATTTAGGACACCATATGCATTATTCATGGGGTTCTCCACTTTGTAAAATGTAACCATGAAAGGGTCTTTTTGTGTAATGTCCCCTTCCAATTGATGAAGGATGACTCAATAGCTTATACAACTCTCATAGGCTATAGTCAAGAAGAAAAAAGGGAGTCAAGGAGGTTTATTTGGTCTCACTGGGTTAAAAGGATAACAAATCCTAAAAGTGACTTTAAATAAAACAAATAATTATATTTAATTGGAATTGGAGGGAAAATAAAGTAAGGGTTTGATTTGGTCAAAAGGGGGAAATATCTAGAAGGTCCAAAGGGAGGATAAATAGAGGGGTAACCCTTCTCTTTGGAATTATGTTTTATGATCTCTTGTTGATGTGATCCTTGAGCCAAGTTTTCATTAGGGGTTGGAAAACTCCTTCCATTTCAGTTTACTTTCGGTGGTGCAATATCCACCCTACCTAGACAAAGCAGAGGATTCATTTGGAGTCTTCATTTGAGTTTGTTGTGGTGTTTGGTTTCATATTGGAGAGAGTTTGGAGGCATATTGGCGTGTGTAGGGGGTTTGCGGAATTTTCTGGAGGAGGAAAATTGTCAAATTTGTAGGTTCCATGAGGGTTTCACGCAGCTGGGAAAGGAGACACCCCCATGGGTTGAGCACAGGTTGTCCTGAGAGGCCCCAGTAGACGTCCCAAAGTCGTCCTGCGAGGACCTATACAAATTTGGGGTTACAGCAGTTCACCGGAATGGGGTTGCAAGGGTTACAATAGTCATTTACAGAGCATACAGAGTGGGGTTAGGCTCGAAGAGCCTTGGACATCAGAGATTGGCATCATTCCATGTTTTTTTATTGTTTCTGTAGTATATTTTGAAAATGCTTGGAAACCATTATATTTGTGTGCTTAGGAGCATTCTTCAATTGTTATTACAACCATTAGATATCATTGTATTTCTGGGATTTTAGGGAGTTTCCATCCATAATAAGATGCAATGTTTATCTACTCTATTTCTTTTGTAATGGATGCATGAAATGTGTTTGGAAATATTCCTATTTGCGAAAATTGTTTGAAAAACGTTAACAACATTATTAATATAAGTATTTGGCACTTATAAATAATAAGAAATAACAATTTGGGACAAAAAAACCAATATATCCCCACCTACCCTAGTTGGGGACATTATAGCGGTATCAGAGTTGGTGGTTCTGCCAGTCTATTACTACATTGATGCTTAAAAGAAAGGGGAATGGAGGATAGACCTCTCAAAAGTCACTGGAAAGAGAAACAAGAGAAAACTGAACAAAGTCGAAGCGAGAAGGAAGTATGGGAGACAACTCTGAAGGGACTATGCTCCAAATATTAAGAGGCCTGGTCAAGGGATAGAATGAGGCATCCCAAAGACATACATAAACAACAAGGTTCCAGTAGCATACCCTTGAAGTGATCACACAACTAGTTGGTCAACGTGGGAATATGAATGGTATAGGTCAAGGTGGACCTAGTTGATCCCATTGGGGTGACATGATACACACAAAGAGTAGCAATAACCATACCCAAGATTAGTGCAGGACACTAAGGATCCCTAGGCCCTTATTACCACAGTTCTTGAGAGGAAATCCTACATGAGAACATGAGAAACCAAATCAGAGGCTTGATATTAACACCTCATACAGGGAGTACAAGACGATATATGAAAATATCCATGAGAAAGTTTCCTATAATGACTTCTACGACCTCAAGCAGAAGTGGAAACCTAAGGAGTGGAACAGAGGAGCACAAGGTGAGAAAGTTGACTATCCCACCCTTCGATGGGTCCACCAAGAGCATGGCCAGAGCATGGGTACATAATTTGGACACTTACCTCCAACTTAACCTGATGACCGGGGAAGAAGAAATTAAGAATGCCAACCTTCACTTGGAAGGAGAAGCTCATGAATTGTGGTATCATGGGCTGGTGACAGTAGGGCACACCAACATCACTTCATATATGGAATTAACTCAGAACTTGATGGATATGTTCGACAATAAGGACCCTAAGATACACTTCAAGGAGTTGGCACAACTGAGACAGACAGGTACACAAGAAGCATACATCACAGATTTTTAAAGGATGGTAGTTATGGTGACAGATATTTCTCAACAAAGGTTGGTGATGTTATTCATGGAGGGCCTAGGTGAACCCCTGAGAGAATGGGTGAAGGCCTTTAGACCAACCACATTACAAGAGACCATAATGAGAACCTAAGACATGAGGGATGTAGTATCCAAGAAGACATCAACAAAAACATTCACCCCTCAAGGGGGTAAGGAGATGAAGTTTCCCCATAAGCCATGGACAGGGAAGGACAATATGGATGAGGAGAATCGAAGACAACTAAAGAGGAAGAATCTTTGCTACATTTTCAAGGAGTCATGGGAACTGGATCATCAATGTATGGGAAAGGGTAAACTCCATTATATTGAGGTAGTTTCCAACGATGAGGATGATGATGATGATGAGGGCATCAGACATGATAGTGGGGAGCCATCGCATGCTACAAAACAAGTACCATTGAAAGATAACCCCAAGGGAGTGACCATTTCCACACTATTATGAGTCCTTAAATATTACAACTTTAGGGTCATAGGTATTGTGTAGGGGCATAGGGTTACACCATTGATTGATGGTGGAGCCACTCACAATTTCATTGATGTTGCACTTGTCACTAGGAGACAAATCCCTGCAGAGGATTTTGAGGTTTTCAATGTGGTAGTAGCAGATGGGTAGAACATGACGTGTACTTAGAGGATTAGAGGATTGGAAGTAACATTGGGAAACTATATGTTGAATGATGATTTTTGTGTCATGGATCTAACAGATACTCATGTGGTGCTAGGAATTCAGTGGTTGTACTCATTGGGAGATATCTTCATGAATTATTATGACATGAGGATGGAGTTCCAAGACAAGGGTGGAAAACAAGTCATCCTAAGAGGTATGTCGATAAGTTCCCCCAGGATTGTGTCTAACCAACGCATGGAGGCCCTTTTTAGACATGGGGATGTGACTTGCATAATAGAGTGCCTGATCACCATGGAAAATCCATCACAGGATCACCAACATTACCTTGTGGATATTGAGGCATTACTTGGAAAGTATGAAAGAGTGTTCAAGCCATCACTAGCAAGGAGACCACTTAATAAAGGATTTGAACATGTCATTGAGATAGAAGAGGGGTTGAAGCTCATGATCACCACCCCTTACAAGCATCCAAAGAGATTCAAGGATTAAATAGATAAGGCCATAAAGGAATTACTAGAGATGGGGCATATTAGGACTATGTCTAGTACTTTCACTTCGTTAGTTGTGTTGGTGAAGAAGACATACGACACTATGAGGATGTGCATAGAATACAAGTCACTAAACAAGAAGAACATAAAAAATCGATACCCAATACCCAGGATTGATGAGCTGGTTGACAAGCTACATGGGGAAGTGTACTTTTCAAAGGTTAATCTACGATCAAGATACCACTAGATTTGAGTTAGAGAGGAGGATATCCATAAGACAACATTCATGTGTCACTAGGGGCACTATGAGTTTCTAGTCATACCCTTTGGATTGAATAACGCACCAACTACCTTTCACTCCTGCATGAACCATATCTTCAACAAACAGTTGAGGATATTATTACTGGTGTTCTTTGACAATCTTTTGGTCTACAACAAAACATGGGAGGAACATCTAAAGCATGTGAACGTGATTCTCACCATTATGGAGGAGCATTCGCTTTTTTCCAAGGAGGTAAAGTGTGAGTTTGGTTTGACAAAGATCCTCTATCTGGGGCACGTAATAGGTGTTGAGGGAGTGAACGAGCATCAGGATAAAATCCAAAACATCATAGACTAGCCCACCCCCAGGACACTCACAGATCTGCGAGGGTTCTTTGGGATATTCCTCTACTACGGGAACTTTGTGAAAGGAATTTCATAATTAGCAATTCCATTGACATGCCTCACCAAGAAGGGGGAATTTTGATGGTCAGAGGATGCACATGTGGCATTCGACGGGATAAAGAGGGCGATGAGCACTTTCCCATTATTATCACTCCCATATTTTATGCAACATTTTCTTCTGGAGTGTGACACATATGGCGAGGGGATAGGAGAAATATTGATGCAGAACTGACACCTGATATATTTCGAGAGCATAAATCTAAGGGATTGGGGTAATCTCTATTTGATCTATGATAAGGAGATGTTTCTCATCATGCATGCATTAGACAAATTCAGAAAATACTTTGTAGGACTAACCACAACAACTTGAGGTATTTCTTGGAATAGCGGGACCTGAATGAAAGGCAGCATAAATGGGTGAGTAAGGTGCATGCATATGATTTTGACATTGAGTATGTACAGGGGAAGAAGAATATAGTTGTTGATGCCTTATCCAAGAGACCTGTAGCCTTCTCCATAACAAATATCTCAACAGACTGGAAGTCCATTCTCTTGGTGGAATACTCCAAGACTACCTTTTCTTGTGAGCTAATGGAGGGAAGTATTTAGGATGACAGACGCAAGGTAGTGGATGACATCATATACTACAAAGACAAGATCTTATATCTTGTCCCTAAGTCCACACTCAAGGATAATATTTTTAGGGTAGTACATGAAGCACCAATGGCAGGACACCGGGGGTATATGAAGACCTATACGTAGGTGAGGGAGATATTCTCATGGAAGGGTCTCAAGGGGGTTGTACTTCTTCATGTGAGGGAGTGCATGAATTTCCAACTGAACAAAATGGAATTCACACATCTTGCAAGACTGCTTCAACCATTGTTGATTACAGAGTAGAATTTGGATAACATTTCCATGGACTTCATCATAGGATTTCCAAAGGTGCAGGAAAGGGACTACATCTATGTGGTAGTGGACAGATTGAATAAATATGCACAATTATTTTCCATTCCTACAGAGTAAAAATCATCTCAACTAGTAGACCTATTCTTGAGGGAGGTGTTCAGACTTCATGGTCTTTCGAGAAACATAGTTAGTGACCGGGATAGGAGATTTCTCAGTGCATTTGGTAGGAGTTGTTCAAGTTATCCGGGATAGAGTTGACACTTATTACTAGCTATCACCCCCAGATAGATGAGAAAACCGAGATAGTAAAAAAATGTATCGAGGGGTATCTGAGGAACTATGTGTCAGGGAAACAAAGAGAATGGATAAAGTGGTTGCACATTGTGAAATATTTCTACAATACCACTCATTAAATGCCCATTGGGATGAGCCCATTTAGGGCATTTATGGCTATGACACTCCATATTTTGTGGATTTTTAATTTGGAGAGAGAAGAGAATCCAAGGCCAAAGACTGGTTGTAGGAAAGTCAAGACAGCTACAGAGTCTTGAAGGAGAATCTACAAGCCACTCAGAATAAACAAAATTTGTATGCAGATAAGCACAGGGTAGAACAAAACTTTCAGATTGGATATCTAGCCTTTCTCAGATTGTAAACTTATAGAAAATCGTCACCTAATAAAATTGGTGTATAGAAGATGAAACCTCACTTTTATGGACCCTACAAAGTGATCAGTAGAGTTGGGGAAGTGGCATATGAGCTAGAGATGCTAGAGGGTAGTAGGATCCACAACACCTTCCATGTATCCTTCCTCAAGAAGGAACTGGGATAACATGTGACCACTTCAAAAGATGTTCCTCCACTAGATGAGGAAGGGAAGTTGGTTCTAGCTCCCGAGAGGATTGTTGATGTTAGGGAATGAAGGATGAGGAGCATGGTCATTCGAGAGTACTTGGTTGTATGGAAAGGATTGCCCAAAAAATATGCTACCTGGGAAGGAGAGTAGATCCTACAAGACTGTGATATGGAGTTTATTGAGGAAAATAAATATTGGGAAGGGAGGACTGTAATGTCCCCTTTCAATTGATGGATGATGACTCAATAGCCTATAAAACTCCTGTAAGATATAATCAATAAGAAAAAATGGATTCAAGGAGGCTTATTTGGTGTCAATGGTTTAAAAGAATAACAAATCCTAAAAGTGACACTAAATAAAATAAATAATTATATTTAATTACAATTGGAGGGAAAATAAAGTAAGGATTTGATTTTGTCAAAAAGGGGAAAGATATAGAAGGTCTGAAGAGAGGATAAGTAGAGGGGTAACCCTTCTCTTTGGAATTTTGTTTTATGATCTCTTTTTGATGTGCTCCTTGAGCCAAGTTTTTGTTAGGGGTTGGAAAAATCCTTCCATTTCAATTTAGTTTCGATGGTGCAATATCCACCCTAGCTAGACAAAGTGGAGGATTCATCCAGAGTCCTCATTTGAGTTCATTGTGGTGTTTGGTTTCATATTCGAGAGAGTTTGGAGGCATATGAACTTGCACCGAGGATTTGCGACATTTTCTAGAGGAGGACGATCGTTAGATCTGTAGGTGCTAGGAGGGTTTCGTGTAGATGGGAAAGGAGACACCCCCACGGGTTGATCACTAGTTGTCAAGTGAGGCTCTGCTAGGCGTCTCGCAATCATTCCACAAGGACATTTGGAAATATGGGGTTACAATAGTTCATTGGATCGAGGTTGCAAGGGTTACAATAGTCGTTTGCAGAGCAGAAAGAGAAGGGTCTAGATCAGAGAGGCTTGGGCATTAGATATTGGAATCATTCTAGGTTTTCTTATTGTTTATGTAGTAGATTTTGTAGCTACTTGGAAGCCATTAGATTTTTTTGCTTAGGAGTATTCTGCAGCTGTTATTACAATCATTATATATCAATGTATTGTTGATATTTTTGGGAGTTTCCATCCATGATAAGATGCCATGGTTGTCTTCTCTATTTCTTGTGTAATGGATGTGTGCCATGCATTTGAAAATATTCCTATTTGAGCAAATTGTTTGAAAAAATTTAACAACATCATTAATATACTTGTACTTGACACTTATACATAAGAATAAATAAAAATTTGGGACAGAAAAAAGATCCCCACCTAGCCTAGTTGGGGACATTACATATTTGTTATAAGTGAATCCTCCTGCGGACAAGCAGATTCTCTCTTGGTCTCTAGACTCCTAAGGCCAAGACAGAAAAGTGATTAACATGGACACTGACATCCTTTTAGGTCTAATCAAGCTAATAAACGAACGAGAAGAAGAAAGATATGTACCTTATTAACGACGTTTGTCCTTGCAAAGTCCTGGTTGAGCTTCGATCTTGAGCTCCCTGATAGGTCCTGTAGAACAAACAAAGATATAATGGACTTCCTATTCTACTGAGATTAGCTCAAATATAGATCTATCTACTGAAGACAAACTCATGTGGAACAAACATAAGTTTGAAAGAAACAGGCCAATCATTGATATATTGATAAGAACAAGTAAAAGTACTTACAATCCTCTGATGAAGGTGAAACGGCTTCTTCCAGCTCTCCTTGTCCAACCCCTTTTTCTTAAGTAATCTACTCTGATTGCTTTGATGACATACCACTTATAGGATCATAACGTTGGTATCAATCTCTAGTCTCCACCTCCCCTTTCACCATGAGGAGGCCTCCTTATATAACCTTAGAGAGGCCCAACCACTTGAGAGATGTTTGGGATAGGTTGACAATTCCTCTCCTTCAATTGAGGATCTTCCCTAAGATCATGCCTTGACCTTCTATTCGAATCCAACCACCTTTAGAAATTGAGGGATTCTTCCATGATTTGTCTCAACAAACCAAAAAATCATTCAGAAAAGATAGCGCTCCCCCAAAAGGGTGCACAGAGCGCTCAAATGCTCCCCCAAAGAGGCCCAGGGAGCACTAGCACTCCCTGGCAGTGGGTAGGGGAGCGTTCCTCTCCAAATTCCATATTTGAGTGGTTATTTCATTGGCAAAAGGTTTGTACTCCCTGTCAACTGATTTCTCTTCTTCAAAACTAGTCTTTGAGGTGTCTTTAGTGTCCTTATGATGTCGTTAGAAGCACAACATAGGCAAGATGGTAGTATGATTTTTTCTACACTTGTGACACTTGTGATAAATATGCGACACTTGCAGACAATATGCGACACTTACAACACTTGTAATGATGACACTTGCGACACTATTGAAGTGAGTAATTTTGATGTGTAACAAATTGCCCCCCAAAGTGCGAAGTTAGAAGACGGTGATGACTGAAGTACTTTGTATACTTTTTCAAGCAAGGGTGTGGATCCAGAGAGGCCGAAAAATCTACACACAACCATCAAACAAATATTATGACATGTTTCAAACCCAAGGTAGGCATACCTATGCTTGAGTGATAAAGACTTTTTAGGTATGGCTGCCATAAAATACACTGCGGATCCATAATTACATTGATAAAAGGTATAGCCAATGAAGATACAATGTGGATCTATACTCCCATAACCTGAATTGATCGTAGCCACGAAGAATACACAGTGGATCTACGAGATGACAAGACATAGCCACGACTAATACAAAGTGGATCTATGTAACAATATATGTGTCATAGTTCAAAAGAATTCCTTCGCAACCTGGGAAAAGTATGCATAAGAGTGAAAACTCAACCTAGGGTCTTCTTACCAATCCCAATGTAGTATGAATCTAACCATGTGAATAGATGTCCTGATGTCGAACATGGCAGAAACCACTTGATTACCGGTCAATGATGTAAACCGTTAACAAGCGTGAGGGAGATCACCATTGATGTCAATGATTCCCAAGGTACTCTAGTACATTCCAACAAATGTGAATGGATGAGCTGAAGTCGAACATACATGGAATCATCCGATCAAGGGTCTATGATGTAGACCCACTGTCAAATGTGACGAGGCCTGCCATTGAGGCATGCAGGTCCCAAAGTACTAGCTGGTTTCTAATTCTAGTTTCCGAATAATGTGCTAAAGTCAACGAGAATAGACTCGTCGAAGGAGGGCCTTGATGTATTCCCCATCAATGACACGAAACAGACACAGAGATGTAATTAGTGGATCAAATGAACATGGACTGACACGGGTATTGAAACAGGATATTTGTGATGGCTGACTCTCGAGGAAGATACTTCCCTTGAACACTGAGGCACAACAACAGAAACGTGACATGGACCAAAAATTGATGATGCAGTGGATGCTGTGACTTTCATCAGGTGCTCGAAAGAAGTAAAAAAAACTCAAAGGATTAGTTTAGTGCAAAGGTTCAGCAGATTAAAATTCGTGCAAAGACAAAGTGTCGTGTTCAAGGGCGACCATAAGAGTTATTGGTAGTGTTCTCAAAAACTTCTTGGCTTGCTTCCTTCAATTTTCCCCCCATCTAGATAGACGAGTACCTATTTTTAATTTAACGATCTCGAGGAGGGTAACACATGCTCGATATGACTCACCTTCAGTAAGTCCCTCTTCCTTTGTTTAGTGAACTGGAAGATGTAAGGGTTCGGTCTCGTATGGGCCCTTCAATGTATGATTGTTTAACGAGTCCAGAGAAGGTAAATTCGGTGCTTTTTCATATTTAGAGAGTCTGAAAACAACTTAAAGATGACTCCAATGTTGTCCTTTTTCGTAATGTTAGTCTCGTGAGGCCAAAAAAGAGATAAATTATCACTTGGAAGACACCCTTTCAAACCTTTTCATGAGTGGGAAAGTAAGCAAGATCACTCGGAAATATTTTCATGTTTAGAGAGTCTGAAAAGAGATTAAAGACGACTCCAAGGGGTTCCTTTTTCGTATATCCATGCAAGTCCAAAAAAGTGATAAAAGTCTACTCGGTTACATTCTCATATTTTTTCAAGCACGAGAAAGAACAAAGACTAAGCTCGGTATGCCCCCAGATTGAAAGCTAGTAGCTTAACTCCAGAATGATCATCAAAATCTGGAGACATTCCCTCCAAGCTTCAATTCATTCATCGACGTTGAGGCTGTCACCAATTTCTCTTCTATATGGAGAGAAAAGATAAGAGTGGATGAAAATAAGGTTCAAGAGAGGTGACTGTTTCATTTTTTAACGAGCTTGACACAGGAAAAGAACTATGCTCAGGGCTTTGGGTTCAATCCCCAGATTGTTGTTTCATTTTTTAATGAGCTTGCTACAGAGAGGAAAACTATTCTCAAAGATTATGTTCATTTTTTAATGATTTTTCTACAGAAAAGAGAAAACTATGCTCGTGACCTTTGTTTCATTTTTTAATGAGCTTGCTACAAAGAAGAGAAACTATGCTCATAACCTCTGATTCATTTTTTTAACGAGCTTGCTACAGAGAAGAGAAACTATGCTCGTGACCTCTGTTTAATTTTTTAATGAGCTTGTTACAGAGAAGAGAAACTATGCTCGTAACCTCTGTTTCATTTTTTTAACAAGCTTGCTACAGAGAAGAGAAACTATGCTCGTGGACTCTCCTTGATCATGGCTTCCAAGAGAATAACGCTCTGGAAGGACACCATGTCAAGGGACAAAAATCATTCATGGATTCCAAGAGATCTTCACAGGATGGAAGAAAATCACTCTAGAAGGAACACATGTCGAGGGATGCGATAGGGGTAAGGAGATCAGGTTCCAATATTCCTACCAAAGAGATTACCATGTCAACTACCGGATCCATATCATCGGGAATTGAAGTCATGGGGGACAACGAAAAATCAACATAAGGAGGGAAGATAGAGTGTATATCTTCCCAAATTTCATCGTGAGGGGAAGAAAATAGGATCGATGATGGTTATCATCTCGAGGTAGCTCGTCAATGCTCAGCATTTCCATAATAAATTCATCAGAGGGAAAAATTGGGGAAATGTAGCGACTGCAGACGACAAGGAGTTTAACCGTGATGGCATCGAGTAACTGTTAGGTGCCAATAGATGTTGGTCATCCAAAGAGGGAGAAGTAGATTGGATAACAATGTATGATGTTTCAGTTGGACTAATTGGCATGGTGTCAACTAGTGCATCGAATTCCAAGGGACTAGGTACAATCCAAGGGTCAGATGATTCCAAAGATTGATAAGCCGTGGTCGAAATCATATCGACGCTGGAAATATGATGTGTATTCAGTGGAAGTGGTGTAGGGAAGGCACCCATAAGTCTATAATATTTCAACAAGACAACACCAACTCTTTCATATGTGATCTTGTGATCTCCCAAGAATGGAATATTGTTGGTAGAGGGAGCGTGAGCATCGGGTGTATAGAAATCTAACTGATCGACAGTGACAATTTTTCCCTAATGAGGGAATTGTACACATCGAAACACCGATGAGGAAACGATAGTCATATCATAAAACAAACTTATTCCAACTAATAAGTTGTAATTGAGGGGAGCATCGACCACCTCGACATCAACATTGATGGTTTTTCCACCCAACTAGATGGGTCGGGACTGTAAAATCCCATGGGGATGAAAACCTTGTCCATCAAATGCGCATAATATCGTTGGGGATTTGTTAAGTGTAGGTGATATTAAACCTTTCCAACATGCTAAAGACATGGCACAAGTAGAGGCTCCCTCATCCAAGATGGTTCTGTGAATTTGTTGATTGTGAAGAACAACATCAATTTGGAAAGAAAGTTGGTGGGAGAGTCAAGATGTATAATTATCAAGGTTAAACATGATATTGTTGTACGACTCAGGATCAACAACGCCAATAGCGGCCAAGAGTGTTCTACGTTGACTAGGGCAGTGTTGTAGAACTTCTAATGCAGACATAACACACGGTGCTTGAGCCAAATCTTCAACAATGTTGTAGTTCTGGGCGACATGTGAACTAGGATTAAAGGTAGATTTACAAATAGTGCTCTTAGGAGGGCATAATATAGAGTCAAATGTAGGTTTCTCAATCTAAAGTGGTCCAGATGGATAATTAACTAATGGAGGACTAACAGAGGATGATGATGGATCTGGTAATGTACCGATACTGTTAGTGACTTTTCCTTTGTCAGGGTTAACTGGTGTGTCGTATGTCTTAGAGCGAGTGGTCAAATTAATCCCATTAAACATATAAACATGTGCACTTGTCGAGGCCTCATCATGAGGATGGATAGAACTGCCCCCAGGAGAGGGGGTTTGAGCAACCATGGATTGCTGCTGTGGAAAAGGCTGAGTAAGCACAACGGGTTGTGAATTTCCTTGGAAAAGTTTGGCCACTTCATTGCGATGTGGACAGTCTTGAGTGTAGTGATCATCACCACAAATGATACACGGGAATTTCAGTTTCCATTGTGGTTGCTTTTTGGTAGCAGGTGTTTGAGCTTGATGTTTTGGTTGTTCATTGTTATTAGTATTTTTTGATTTATTTTTTGCCTTCTTCTTACCTCCAGATTGTTGTGAAGGGGAAGATTGAACTGCATTCACCTTAGATATCTGAGTTTGGGGGCAGGTAGAGGAGAGTGTGGTCGATTGGGAAGTAGATTGAGTTTTGATAGAACCGATAACACCATCTGCATGAGATGAGGATGACGGCTTGGATGGATCGGTATTAGTTTGAGCAACATTTGGAAGAAACTCATACAAAGTACCAGATTGTGAATAAACCAAATCTAAGTACTGAGCCCGAGCGATGGTTTCTTCCTTAGTGACCGTGCCACCCATAGTGACATCATGGGCAATCGGGGGTAAAAGTGATTTAGTAAACCACTCTGCCAATAATATGTTAGGAATGATTGCTTTGATCATCCTTCATTGTTGTCTCCATTCATGAATATGCTCAGATATATGCACAGATTCATTTTGACGAAGGGAGGTTAAGAGTTCAGTACCCATCTCATAGCGAATAAGTAGTTGAAAGTGCATGAGGAAAGACATGGCAAGGAACTTGAAATCATGAAAAGAAGCACGTGGTAGTTCGATATACCACTTTGTGGCAGAGCTCGTAAGTGTTCACTGGAAAAGACGCAAACGTATAGAATCATCCATGAGGGAGTTTGATGAACACCACAAATGGAAAGTCATCACATGGTTATTTGGATCTTCTCCATATTTTCCATCAGATTTTGGAATATCATAAGGAAGTTTAGCTGGAATAACTGGCCAAACCGATGAATGAAAAATAGGATCATTGGTTAATCGAGACAAGTCTGGGAGATCCAGAGTCGCAAGGAAAGGTAGTTGTTGGTTAATTTGCGGATGATACTGGTGCAGCATAGGGACACCAGTAGGACCATAGACTAGGTTAGGTGGATAATTGTAACCAGTAGGTCCTCCTACATATGGTTGTTGCTAACCAGGATAAACAGGATTCGATGATGGCTGAGAAACATTTGCATAACCTGGTGGGTTATGAGCATTATAAGCCGGGTGATTTGCTTGCCCATAAGAAGGATAAATATTTTTCCCTTTAGGAGGGTAAGAAGTATATCCCTAAGGCGGATAGACATTAGGGGGAGGATAAACATTAGACCCTTGGGGAGGATAAGGTTGTTGTCCTTGATGACTCTAGGCTATGTTTGGGATGCCCAGATAAGATTTTCGATAAGATGGTCTGGAAGGAACATGATTTGATACTCCTCCTTGTGGGTTATGATATGAGTGCCCCCAACATGGGGTTGGGTGAATGTGCCTCCTAAAGATACTCCCCATGATTGTGAAGGGTTTCCAGCAAACGAAGGTTTCCCCCCTGCCAGCAATGGATTAATGACCGGGGTATGACTGGAAAAGGGAGGTTTCCCTCCAGGAAGAACATGAAAAGGGGGTTGTCCCCCAGGAGGGGTAGGCCCGCCATAGGATGGTGGTATTCCAAGAGGGATAGGTTCGCTAGATGGTGGTTTCCCTCTAGTCGATTGTATTTGGCTGGCAAGGGTCTTCATTCTCTGGTGCAAAGATGTCCCAGTAAGATCATGCGGAACATGTGGAGCTGTAGAGTGAAAGTTTGTAAAAATGGGGGTAGGTATCGAAGTGCCTTGGGAATCAGTAGAGGTGATGAGTCCAGCATCAGGATGGACTTGTGCTAATGTAACAGTAGGGTTATTGACCTGATCGATGGGGTGATTCATAGTTTGACCAGATGGCCCAGTTTCAACAGGAGGGTCATGAGGATTAAAGGGTTGTCGAAAGGATTTAAAATGCTCATAGAGATCGCGTCCTAATGAAGTCCTCCATATAGAATGAGTAGGTGTGGGATTTGTATCTACTGTAGTGGTAGGATGAATAGGATTCCTATACTCATCGCCAAAGATTGGTTCTATGGATCCCATATATATTTCGGTAAAAGCTCTTGCAGGTAACTATGGGACCTCTTTGTCTATGACATTCCCAAGGGAGTCTACACAAAGGAAAAGTGGTTCGATAGGGGTTGCTAACACAAATGTAGTGCAAGGAGTGGGATTCTCAACCATAACCAAAGAGCCTTCTTGATTTTCTAACGAAGGAGCAACAACACTCCCAGCATCATATTAAGTTTCTACTTATCCATGGCAGTTGTCTTCTGGAGGGTTAGGAGGTAAGGGTTGGCATCCTTCCAGAGGCATCCCTTGCATCCTACGCGATTGATGAAGACCTTTATCATCTACAGGCTCAATTTTGGAGAATAACAGTACACACTGAAAATCTAGGGCCAACTAACGAAAAAGAACAACATACACTAATAAAATCTAGGAATCAAAACAAAGCAAACAAAACCTTCTCTCGATGACCATACTAGTTGGTGGTGAAATCCAACATCGCGTGATCAAGTCAAGAAGGGGCTAGGATATGGTGGAACAGTTACAATGGTGACCTGCTTAATGGACTTTCACCTTGGTGCAAGCTTCCAAGCAGTAATTGTGGATTTACCCTCCAAGGAGCCTGAGTGAGTTTGACCAATGTCTTCTATAGGTACAGTGAGACTTCCCTTCACCATCACCTCATGTAAGTACCTAAATATTATGGAAACTAAGGACACCAAGTCGTAGTCAGCCCCTAGGCGGGTACAGTCGACAGTCCGATCCGAACGTATGGGAAGGATAACAAGTCCGAAATCAACTCGAGAGGCTCCCACACATAATTGTGGGTATACCCTCAAGTGACCCCCAAGTGAAACTCAAAAAATCAAGCAGACTCAGTCAATCAGGGAGAACAATATGAAAGAAAGAGGCAATCAATCAGATCTAAGAATAAAAAAAGACAGTATGGAGAAGGTCAAATGAGTTGGAAAAGGACCAAAACAAGATATGGGAAAGGAAACAAAAATCAGAGCTCCTCCCCAGTGGAGTCGCCAATTTCTGTTACAGGTGAATCCTCCTGTAGACAAGCGGATTCCCTCTTGGTCTCTAGACTCCTAAGGCCAAGACAAAAAAGTGCTTAACATGGAAACTGACATCCTTTTAGGTCTAATCAAGCTAATAAACGAAGGAGAAGAAGAAATATATGTACCTTATTAACGACATTTGTCCTTGCAAAGTCCTGGCTGATCTTCGATCCCGAGCTCCCTGATAGGTCCTGTAGAACAAACAAAGATACAATGGACTTCCTATTCTACTGATATTAGCTCAAATATAGATCTATCTATTGAAGACAAACTCATGTGGAACAAACATAAGTTTGAAAAAAACAGGCCAAGCATTGATATATTGATAAGAACAAGTAAAAGTACTTACAATCCTCTAATGAAGGTGCAGTAGCTTCTTCTAGCTCTCCTTATCCAACCCCTTTTTCTCAAGTAATCTACAGTGATTTCTTTGATGACATACCACTTATAGGCCTCCTTATATAACTTTAGAGAGGCCCAACCACTTGAGAGATATTTGGGATAAGTTGAGGATTCCTCTCCTTCAGTTGAGGATCTTCCCTAAGATCATGCCTTGACCTTCTATTCAAATCCAACCACCTTCATAAATTGAGGGATTCTTCCCTGATTTGTCTCAACAAACCAAAAACTCACTCAGAAAAGATAGCGCTCCCCCAAAAAGGTGCACAGAGCACTCAAACGCTCCCCCAAAGAGGCCCAGGGAGCGCTAGCACTCCTTGACAGTGGGTAGGGGAGCGCTCCTCTCCAAAATCCATATTTGAGTGGTTATTTGAGTGGAAAAAGGTTTGTACTCCTTGTCAATTGATTTCTCTTCTTCAAAACTAGTCTTTGAGGTGTCTTAAGTGTCCTTATGATGTTATTAGAGGCACGACATAGGCAAGATGGAAGTATGATGTTTGCTACACTTGCGACACTTGTGATCAATATGTGACACTTGCAGACAAGATGCAACACTTACAACACTTCTAATGACAACACTTGCAACACTATTGAAGTGAGTAATTTTGATGTGTAACAATATTGCAAAGATCAACATATCCAATTTTTTTTCTCATGCTATTTCCTATATCTAAGAATGATCTTGAATCGAGTTGGACTCTCCTCTCATTTCATCAAATGGATATAATCCTACTTCAACTCAACCTCCTTTTCAATACTTATCAATGGATTAACTTCTCCTTTCTTGCAATATTCTTGGGGCTTGAGGCAAGGTTGCTCACTCTAATCATCACTGAAGGAAATTAGAGTAAAACACTTTTAGGGAAATATAGTTGACAGAGAAAGGTGTACTACCTATTTTTGTTGATGATCCTCTTCTTCTTGGAAATGGATCAACTATGAAGGAAAATGCATATGAAAAACTACTCAGAATCTCTTGCTTTGCAAGGCATGTAGATAGTCAGAGTAAAATCATTTATAAGGTTTAACTTAGTCCTCCAAGGTCAAAGAGAGATATGTTTTTTTCTTACACTGTTAAGGATTTTGAGTCCAAGCTCATCTACCTCGACTTCCACTAGAAACCCAACAACTATTGAATCAATGGTTGGAACTAACCAATTGAAGGACTTGAGAAAAATATTAATTAGTGGGCTCATAGGTGGATCTCTCTCACTGGTAGGATGGTACTAATAAAGAATGTGCTTCAATATATCCTATCATATTACCTCTCTCTATCTTCCCTCCCCAAGAAAATATTAAGAAATATCACAGGGATCTTCTTCTCCCATGTGTGGAGAAGCAATGTGAATCCCTCTCAAATCCTAACTTAAGACTTTAGGGGACGGGGAATAAAAAATTTGGGAATTTTTGCTAGAGTCTTAGAAGCAAAAGGAGATTGGAAATTGATCACTAAAAGAAACCTCTATTAGGATATTTTAAAAGAAAAATACATCACACCTCTACCACTAAAAGATTGGATAAGCATCCCCACCAAATCCAACAATGAGGGATCAAATTTCTACAAATATCTTATTTCCTCCTACAACATAATCAATAAATATCTTTGTTGGCATATTGGAGATGGCTTTGAGAGTAGGCTAAGGATAGATGAATGGGTTGGTAAAGATCCATCTTATAAAATAACCCAATTGTTGTAGACATCTCTACAAAACAAAGATATCTTGACACTTTTTGAGGTAGAAAAACCCCTAGCCCATCCAAACCTAGACTATATGTAGTTTGATAGGATTGATATTGGGTTGTCAAGGAGGAAGCACCTCAATGGAAGGACTTCATTTTTCAAATGACCCAAGTTGGCACCAAACTAAGACTGAAGGTAGACATGTTACTCTAGGGGGAATATATACTATAAAGCTTGAGTACTTGGCTTATCACAACAACTAAGATACTTGTGAGCAAGATTGGTGGCGACACACAATTTGGAAAGTAACCACCACTCTATAAACTAAAGTATACTCTTATATATCCCTACTCAACACAACTCTATCCTAGGACAACGTACAACATAGAGGTTGGGAGGGGACAAGCCTATGCTCTTATATGAGGAATGATTATAATCATAAAGTCATTTTGTCCCTTCGTTGCCATTTCTCCAAGGAGGTATTGACTATTGTGTTGCATCAACTCTTCTAAAGCTCAAGATCTATAGGGAGGAGATGACTAGAGTTAGGCACTGGAACAATTGATACACTCAATAAAAAATGAATATTAGTCCCTCCCTCTTGAGGTATACTCATTGATTTGGATAGCCATAAATCCACCTATCGTGTCGGCTCCTCAATGCCCAAATCTAAACCTCATGGGTTCTCTCTTTTCCCACGAGAGATCTATCTAGATCACAAGGGTTGTCTGATGGAGCCTCTAAGAACAACCCAAGTGCCAATGGATAAGGAGGATGGCTCATCCTTTTAGATAACCAAAATATCTCCTTTAAGTTAGGTATGGGAAGGGGATCAAACAACATGTCAGAGTTCTTGGCAGCTAACACTATTCTAGATATAGTTTTTGAAAGAGGGGCCTTGTATTTGGACATATTTGGAGATTCCAAAATCATCTTTTGATGGATCCAAGGCACTTTGACACCAACAACACTCTTCATCAAGGAACATTGAGGGATAAAAGGGACAATATCATGAGATTCAACAACATTTTCTTTGCTCACATATTGAGGGAATTAAACATGAAGATTGACACTTTGGAAATGATTGTGATCCTATTGGATCCAGGTAGCTTACTCATTGAGATCTCTCATGGGGTGGTTAGCACCTCATCCATAAGAAACATCTTTGGATCACTATAATGGAATTATGTTTTGAAAAATATAATATCTCAAACCTTCTTTTGATTTGTACTCTGAATTGGCATCTAATCAGACTTTATTTTTTGACTTATACTCAAAATACATGGCAAGGAGACATGTTTTTGAATCCAAGGGCTTTCAACTAGTGCAAATGTACTCTTTTTTTCACATAATAAAATGAGTAGAC
>ML793041.1:47575-90956 GCA_009831015.1 Picea engelmannii
AGAATGAGGGCCTTATATACCCACGCAGGGGTTCCCTTCCATGAAGAGACGTGACCTTTCATTGGGAAGGTGTCTCTTCATTAATTATTCATTAACTATTATAATGTATTTATATTTATTATTATATATTATGTTCATAACATCAGGAGTTCACTCTTTAGGCCTGAAAACCTAGTTATTAAATCTCCAGCTCCAATATGCTACACAAACGCTCCAACATGCTCTAGAATTCACCCTCCCTATATGCACCAACTCCGAGCTCTCTTTTTCCTCTCTACTTACTATTCATGCACAAAACTTGATTGTCTAAAAGTTGTTGTCCCAACCGATACAAATTTTGTCCCTTTGGCTTGGAATTTTTGACTCACACACTTCCCCAAAATGATTTTACTTAGCCCCCATGTTCCCAATAACTATGGGATGTGACTCCTCATACCCACCCTCTTGCATGTATTTAGTGATTGGATTTGGGAACACTCAATCATAAATTAGAAGGTTCATATACCAATAGTAAATTTAGGAAAATGGGTTGAATTAATATACATGGGTAATTCCCTCTTGGACCCCTCCTGACCATTATCCTGGAATCTCCCCCCTAATGTGTATTAATTCATCCCCCATCTTTGTCCATGTCCCCTTAGTAGTTGGAATCACATTTTATTATTAAAACACAGAAATACAATTTACATATTACATCACTTAGCTATAGCCACATATTATATCTACATCAAGCATTAATTAAACTTGGAATTATAGTGGGGATGTTAAATTCCCCCTCCCCTACACTTTTTCTATTCCTCTGTGCACAGCTTTCCAATATACATATATGAAAATTTATATCACAATACCTAGAATATAAATTCCGCAATTTCACAACTCCAACAACAATTACAACCATAATATCTCGTTCCTCTCAACTCGCTGAACCAATGAATGCACCATTCGTTTATCATAGCTAACCTAAGGGATGTACCATCCATTTATGAGGGATAACCCAAGGAATAAGCCATTCTTTTATCAAGGCCCCTTGTGTGGTTGGCTAGGACACTGAGATGTGGTAGCAAAACTCTAGCTACTCAAAATGGAGTCTTACATTTTTCTTTCTTCAAAATTGAAAAATATTTGCTGGTATTCTTCCAACATATTTTCTTCATTCTCCCATGTAGCATATTTAGAACCGTACAAGGCCCATTAAACCTTTCCTATGGATTTTTTTTTGAGCAATTTGAATTTCCAATCTAGGATGTGTACTAGTTCCACCCAAAAATCCCCTTCATGCTCCACCTGGATCACATTTCAATCAATTATGTGGTTAGGGCCAGACACATATTTCTTTAATAATGATATATGAAATACATTGTTCACTCTCATAGATGCAGACAATGATAGAATGTATGCAACTGGCCCGATCTTTTATAATATTTCAAAAGGTCCACAATATCTCCTTGTCATTTTCGGGCAAATTCCTAATCTTAGTGAACTTTTGTTTTCCTTCAATTTTAAAAACACATGTTCACCCACTTTGAAATCTCTAAACACCCTATTCTTATCCACATAAATTTTCTTCCTATCCTAAATAGGCTTTAGATTTTTCTTAATCTTTGTCATCTACTCTTCCATTTCCTTCAACAAATTTTTCCCAATGACTGTTATGTATGTTGGATTATCCCAACTCATTGGAGTGTTACTCTTTATTCCATACAATGCTTCAAATAGACTCATTTTTAATTAGGCCTTGTACCCATTGTTGTAGGAAAATTCTACTAAATGAATATAATATTGCCACTTTGATGGTTGATCCATCACATACATCCTAAGCATGCCCTCAATTATCCTATTAGTCCTCTTTGTTTTTCCATCTGACTCTGGATAATACATTGTACTAAGATTTAAATTAGTTCCAAAACCCTTGAAGCAACCCTTCCAAAAATTGGATGTGAACTTTGGATCTCTTTTGAAATCTATTATTTTGGGCACTCCATGTAGACTACCAAATTCCTTTATATATATTTCTACAATATTTGTTGCCTTGTGTGTTGTCTTCACTGGAATAAAATACATTGTCTTAGTTAACTTATCCACCACCACCATGATGGAATCATGTTGCTTCACTGTTCTGGGCATATTTGTAATAAAATCAATTGTCAAAACTTCCCACTTCCACTCTGGAATGGGAAATGGCTATAACAACCCAGTTGGATGTCTATGTTTTGTTTTCAGCTTCTGGCACTCTAGACATATGGCTATGTAATTAGCCACTTCTTTCTTCATTCCCGACCAAAAGTATTGGCTTCTTACAGCTGCAATTATCTTTTGATATCATGAGTGCCTAACATATGGCACATTATGTATTTCCTTTAGCACTGCATTTTTCAGCTCATTGGAATTTGACACATATACCTTGCCTTTGTGCATGAGAATTCTGTCTTCTTTCAGCTCATAATAATTATATTTCTGCTGAAAATTACATTGCTGTAATTTTTCTTTTATTTTTAGATATTGTTGATCTGAATTTGTTGTTGTAATGATTTGATCTATCATACCAATCTTGTACATATTGATGGCTATAATATGCACTTCATGAGCTCTCTGGTTGAGAGCATCAACCACTTGATCTTATTTTCCTTTTATATGCTTTATTTCAACATACTCACTTAGAAATTCCAGCCATCTAGTTTGTCTAGTATTTAATATTGGTTGTCCAAACAAATGATTCAAACCATAGTAGTCTGTCCTTAGCTTGAATTTCTTCCCCATAAGATAATATCTCCACATTTTTAATGCATGTAAAATTGTTGCTAACTCTAGATCGTGGGTAGCATAATTCTTCTCATGTTATTTTAATTTTCTAGACTCATAACATACCACATGACCTTTTGTCTTAGAACTCCACCAAGCCATTCCTTGCATGCATTAGTGCACACCAAAAAATATTCATCTAGATCTGCAATATTTAATATTGATGCACTTGTCAACATGTCTTTTAACTGCCAAAAAATTTCTTCACACTTGGAAGTCCATTCAAATTTCACTCGCTTGTTTTGTAAATAAGTTATTGAGATTGCAATCTTTGAAAATAATTTTATGAATCTTCGGTAATAACCAGAAAACCCATGACTGATCTGACTTCTGTCACATTCTTTGACACTAACCATTCTCTAATGGCCTCTATCTTCTTAGGATCAACTTCTGTCCCTTCTACTGAAATTATATGCCCCAAGTAGTGAATCTTCTTTTAATAAAATATCCACTTACTTAACTTATCATACAACTTACGCTCTCTTAAAACTTACAACACCATTCTTAAATGTTTCTCATGTTCCTCTTTTTACTTAGACTAGATGAGTATATCATCTAGGAACACAATTACAAACTTATCCAGGTATTTCCTGAACACTCCATTCATCAGGCACATAAAACCAAATGGTGCATTTGATAGTCCAAATGGCACTATCATGAATTCATAATTCCCACATATTGTCCTGAATGTTTTCGTGATGATATCATCTTCCTTAACACCACTTGATGATAACTCGATCTCAAGTCTATATTCGAAAATATTGTTTCACCTTTCAGTTGGTCAAACAAATCATCAATCCTTGGCAAATGATATTTGTTCTTTATGGTGACCTTATTCAACTATCTGAAATCAATACATAGCCTTAAGGTTCCATATTTCTTCTTCACAAAAAGAACTGGGGCTCCCCAAAGTGACACATTTGGTAGTATATACCCCTTCTTTAACAATTCTTCAAGATGCATATCCAAATGATTCAACTTTGGCATGCACATTCTATAAGTTGTATTGGACATTGGGGTAGCTCCTAGCACCAAATCAATAGAGAAATCAATGTCTTTTTTTGGTGGAAATCCTAGGATTTCTATAAAAACATCGTCAAATTCCCTCAAGATCGGATGGTCTTCAATGCTTTCCACTTTATATTTGGTTGCCTCTTTTATATGGGATGTAAAAATTTGACATCCCTTCCTAAAACTCTTTTTCAATTTCATAGCTGAAATCTCTATAACAACTAAAACTCTTGGAATTCCTTGAACCTTTCCTTGCTTCCCCTCTTCGTCAAGACACATAATTGTCTTGTTTTAATAGTCTAGGAAAACATGGTGTTTTTCCAACCAGTCCATGGAAATTAAAAAATCATATTAACCCAATGGTATGATGTTCACATATACCTTTGAGATAAGTCCATTCATGTCTATTAGACAATATTTAACCTACTCATTGATTTTCCTCTTCACTTCTGTGGCTAATTGAACTAACCAAGATTTTTTATGCTTACTCCTTTGCAGGTGAAATATTTCAACAATGTTAGCATTTATGTAACTATGGCTGGATCCAAAATCAATTAAAATTTCTATGGGTTGGTTATCAATGTTACCTTCCACTTCAATCATGGGGGGTTGATACTTTGCTTGCTTGTTCTCCAAGCCTGTATAAATCCTTGGCATTTTTCCTCCCATGTATTCCATTGTTTCATCCTCATGAATGTTGTAGACAATCCTCATTCTTTCTCCTTTGTGAGGGAGGTGTCTATATAAGTTATTTCCCTCACATATCCAACATTGTACAAGTTGCTACCTTGGCCTTTTCCCAAATGAATATGCAGTATTATGCTCATTTTTGGCCGAGTGACCTTGTTGATTTGCTTGAGAGTTATTCTAGAAAAAGGGTGGCTTAAAACCGTTCTTCCTTTGATCATTTTTCCCTTTCATCTTGTCATTCCAATATTTTTGGAAATATAGCCTTCCTCGACTCTGCTCATAAAGATGCTTGGCTTTCATTACGGCTTCCTCCAATTTTTTGGGGTTATCATATTGTATCTTGTCACTGTAGAAGGAGGGTAGCCCACTTAGAGCGCCCCAAACGGAGATCGTATGCAAAAGTTACGCCCCCGAGAAGTTGACGTATCAACTACTCCCATCGGGGCCCGCAAACCTTTTGGATTTTCATATTCTGGGGTTAGGGTTTTTTATTTTACTTATGTTAAAAAGGCCTTTGGAGCCTCATTGTAATAATTATCTTCTTGCGAATGCGAGTAGCCGTCACATCTCTTCTCAGAGATAAGATGTCATCATTCTAATGAGTCTTTCACCATGCTATACAAGCTTAAATAGTGCACCATGTGCTATCCAAGCCTAATCATGGTAAGCCTATTTATATAAGAAATAAAGAAACAAAGTAAACTCAATAATCATTTATTAATGTGGTATTTTATATCAAATAGCAAAAAGATATTTCACAACAATAATAATAAAATACCATTTTATCTAATGATGTTGTAATGAAGGATAATAATAAAAAACATTGAAACTCATTTCCATATTGATGGACCTTCTATAAAAAAAGAAACATGATCATAAATACGTTCATACTAACCTCCATTCATTTCATAGCCCTTTCCACATACTGCAATAATAATATTTTTTTTAAAAACTAGCAAAATTGTATATTCCCTACGTTTTGGTTTGTACATTCAAGTGCTTCTTTGTAACATCCCCCAACCCATTTGAAGAACATTACGGTGAAAAATACTCATAAAAATGAAATTTTACAGTTAACTTATTTATTTCCTATAGCTTCCAGCGACAAATTCCAACCAGATTTAATGGTTAACTATTACCATTATTTACATGCTAATGGGTAGGAAATGTAGCTAATAAAATAAATTATAGTAGCATATAAATAAGCCTCATACATAGAGTTCATGCAAAACAATTTAGCTCCTAAAATAACACAACAATAAGATAAAACACTTATCTTTTAATTCAGTTGTGCAACCAACTACTTGCACGGTCATTCCAAATCTCAATAGTCAGGCACCCTTGCACCGAAGCTAGTAATCCACAAAAGAGTATGGCTTCTCACTATCCACTCACAAATCATAAAACTCACAACCCTCTGGTATTATCCTACAATTGTCTCGATTTTCCACTAGCTCTCTTCCTCTCAACCTGCCCAACCCAAGAAATGTACTCCTTCACTATATCAGTCCCTCAAGTGTTCCATTCATTTATTAGGGCCCCTCTGGCATAGTTAACCATGAATCTCTCAGCTTAGAACTCAAGGGAATTTGCTTCTAGGAAAGCTACCAGCAACCAACAACAAACACTTGTTGTTACAATGCAACTCACTCAGGTGTGGTGAACCAAGTCAGTTCACTAGGTAAATACCCATTGTAGGTAGGAAAACATGTTATAATCCATAAAGGATAATATATTAAATAACAATGTATACGAATATGAGATGAAGAGATACAATAAGAATGAGGGCCTTATATACCCACACAGGGATACACTTCCATGAAGAGACATGACCTTTCATTGGGAAGGTGTCTCTTCATTAATTATTCATTAACTATTATAATGTATTTATATTTATTATTATATCTTATGTTCATAAAATTGCCTTCCCCTTAAAAATGTTTTGTCCTCAAAGCATACTTATGGAAGACTTATCTCTTCCTCTGGCTTGTAGTATCGTCTCCTTATTCTTTATTCCTAAATTAGTGATCGTTGAGGACTTTAAACGATAGGATCTTCTAAGCACTACGTAGAACCGTCGAATTGTAAGGGAGTCCGCCCATCTTAAATTGATCTTCTACACAATGGGGCTTTTATGGGGTTCTTGTAGACAATTTGATGTATTTTGACTCCCATGATAACTTCTACCTTGAGCATCATTTGTAATGGAGGTAATAATTTTCGACATATTTGTCATTTGTTTCTGTGGATACATTGATTGGTTGAAGCATCGATTTTTGTGATTAGGATGTCTATAGGGCATCCTTGCAACTTGATCTTTACTTCGTGTACTTGTAGCTTCTTCTTGACTAACACTTGGAATTGAGTCAAGTGTTCATAGCCCTGGATTGTTTCTACTTTGAGATGTGAAGACCTATTTACATCAACTGAATCCTTTTGAGTTATAAGGTTGACTGGATCTGTATTGATTGCTTTATCCGCCATCGGGTTTTTTTCATTTGAAGACTTATGTAGTTCCTAGGTTCAGTCATTATCTCTTTATCTACTAATGATTCCTTATTGATAATTTGTTCTAACTTGTCCTCTATCTTCTTCTTATCACTCTTTATCTTCTTAATCTGGGTGAGCAAACTTTGATTATGGATTTTTAAACGACAATTCTCTTCATCTTTCTCTGATAATTTCTTAATAAGATTTTGATTAGCTTGTTCTAACTTATGATTTTGATCTTTTAGGTGAGAGATTTCTTAATTTCGTTCTATTAAGGTATTTTCATATTTTTTCTCTCGTCTTTAATTTGTGCATGTAACTCCTCATTACGTTTTGCTTGGAAATAACACACTTTATTCTTACGTTTCTCCATGACAACTTCATTTTGTAAATTTCTATTAGTCTCTTTATAATATGCTAGTTCGTCTTCCAATTTCTTGTAGTCATTTTGATATTCTATTAGAATAAATGATTTTCAACAATTTGTGCGTTTAAAATTTTGATTTCTAAAGGATTCTTGAAAATTAAACACCATTGCACAAAATTGACATTTTGACAAAAATGTAGGATTATTTATAGTTGTCATAGTTCACTTAGTACTTCTTCAAAAGTAAGTAAATGCTTAAATGTATTGAATGCAAAAGATCCTCAAATAAAATTTAATAATAACTCTTTAAACTTTATCACTTTCCCTTTTAATATTCTTAAACTCCTTTTCTATATACTTTCTTTTTCCACTTATAAATACTTAACCGATTAAAATTTTTAAATATCTTAGGAGACTTTATATACTCCTTTTTATATTCTTGACTATTTGTTAGCGGTGGCTAGGGCTCAAGAAACAAGGCTCTATGTTATAGTTCATTAGAAATAAATACACACACATACATATATATGGTATGGAATACCACGGGACAATGGTTTTCCAAAACCATGCGCCGTTAAATCTCTAAAGGTAAAATAAAATATTCATTTTTCCACTTCTTTGGAACTTTTTTTTTTAATTACCTTTTCTTAGTATGCACTTATATTTGTTCATGTACCATTAAGAAACCCTTTCTTTTTTAAATTGTGTTTATCTCCACTTTTTTTTTACCTAATTTCTTCTAACTTTTGAAGTCGAAATAATATTTCATAGCCTGGTAATATTTTATTATTATTATTGTATTTGCATTGACATATTTTTATTTTTAATGTTTCGGTTCTTCTAATGTGCAACGAAATAATTCCTTCATTCATGTAAACTTGTGTGATGAATGGCCAAGGGCCACTTGTGGTCAATATGACCCAAAGACCAGAGAAACTTTGAAGATTTTTCAGTGTGTCTAGAAGCCTATATGGCCAATGGTGAGGATCAATACGAAGCTCTGATACCACTGTGGTGAACCAAACCAGTTCACTAGGTAAATACCCAATGTAGGTAGGACAACATGTTATAATCCATAAAGGATAATATATTAAATAATAATGTATACGAATATGAGATGGTGAGATACAATAAGAATGAGGGCCTTATATACCCACGCAGGGGTTCCCTTCCATGAAGAGACATGGCCTTTCATTGGGAAGGTGTCTCTTCATTAATTATTCATTAACTATTATAATGTATTTATATTTATTATTATATATTATGTTCATAACATCAAGAGTTCACTCTTTAGGCCTGAAAACCTAGTTATTCAATCTCCAGCTCCAATATGCTACACAAACGCTCCAACATGCTCTAGAATTCACCCTCCCTAGATGCACCAACTCTGAGCTCTCTTTTTCCTCTCTACTTACTATCCATGCACAAAACTTGATTGTCTAAAAGTTGTTGTCCCAACCCATACAAATTTTATCCCTTTGGCTTGGAATTTTTGACTCACACACTTCCCCAAAATGATTTTACTTAGCCCCCATGTTCCCAATAACTATGGGATGTGGCTTCTCATACCCACCCTCTTGCATGTATTTAGTGATTGGATTTGGGAACACTCAATCATAAATTAGAAGGTTCATATACCAATAGTAAATTTAGGAAAATGGGTTGAATTAATATACATGGGTAATTCCCTCTTGGACCCCTCATGACCATTATCCTAGAATCTCCCCCCTAATGTGTACTAATTCATCCCCCATCTTTGTCCATGTCCCCTTAGCAGTTGAAATCACATTTTATTATTAAAACACAGAAATACAATTTACATATTACATCACTTGGCTATAGCCACATATTATATCTACATCAAGCATTAATTAAACTCAGAATTATAGTGGGGATGTTCAATTCCCCCTCCCCTACAATTTTGCTATGTCCTCTATGCACACCTTTCCAATATACATATATGAAAATTTATATCACAATGCCTAGAAAATAAATTTCGCAATTTCACAACTCCAACAACAATTACAACCATAATATCTCGTTCCTCTCAACTCACTGACCCAATGAATGCACCATTCATTTATCATAGCTAACCTAAGGGATGTACCATCCGTTTATGAGGGATAACCCAAGGAATTAGCCATTCTTTTATCAAGGCCCCCAGTGTGGTTGGCTAGGACACTGAGATGTGGTAGCAAAACTCTAGCTACTCAAAATGGAGTCTTACATTTTTCTTTCTTCAAAATTGAAAAATATTTGTTGGTATTCTTCCAACATATTTTCTTCATTCTCCCATGTAGCATATTTAGGACCGTACAAGGCCCATTAAACCTTTCCTATGGATTTGTTTTTGAGCAATTTGAATTTCCAATCTAGGATGTGTACTAGTTCCACCCAAAAATCCCCTTCGTGCTACACCTGGATCACATTTTAATCAATTATGTGGTTAGGGCCAGACACATATTTATTTAATAATGATATATGAAATACATTGTTCACTCTCATGGATGAAGACAATGATAGAATGTATGCAACTGGCCCTATCTTTTATAATATTTCAAAAGGTCCACAATATCTCCCTACCAATTTCGGGCAAATTCCTAATCTTAGTGAACTTTTGTTTTCCTTCAATTTTAAAAACACATGTTCATCCACTTTGAAATCTCTAAACACCCTGTTCTTATCCACATAAATTTTCTTCCTATCCTAAGTAGGCTTTAGATTTTTATTAATCTTTGTCATCTACTCTTCCATTTCCTTCAACAAATTTTTCCCAATGACTGTTATGTATGTTGGATTATCCCAACTCACTGGAGTGTTACTCTTTATTCCATACAATGCTTCATATAGACTCATTTTTAATTAGGCTTGGTACCCATTGTTGTAGGAAAATTCTACTAAATGAATATAATATTGCCACTTTGATGGTTGATCCATCACATACATCCTAAGCATGCCCTCAATTATCCTGCTAGTCCTCTTTGTTTTTCCATCTGACTCTGGATAATACACTGTACTAAGATTTAAATTAGTTCCAAAACCCTTGAAAAAACCCTTCCAAAAATTGGATGTGAACTTTGGATCTCTTTTGAAATCTATTATTTTGGGCACTCCATGTAGACTACCAAATTCCTTTATATATATTTCTACAATATTTGTTGCCTTGTGTGTTGTCTTCACTAGAATAAAATACATTGTCTTAGTTAACTTATCCACCACCACCATGATGGAATCATGTTGCTTCACTGTTCTGTGCATATTTGTAATAAAATCAATTGTGAAAACTTCCCACTTCCAGTCTGGAATGGGAAATAGCTATAACAACCCAGTTGGATGTCTATGTTTTGTTTTCAGCTTCTAGCACTCTAGACATATAACTATGTAATTAGCCACTTCTTTCTTCATTCCCAACCAAAAGTATTGGCTTCTTACAGCTGCAATTATCTTTTGATATCCTGATTGCCTGACATATGGCACATTATGCATTTCCTTTAGCACTGCATTTTTCAACTCATTGGAATTTGACACATATACCTTGCCTTTGTGCATGAGAATTATGTCTTCTTTCAGCTCATAATAATTATATTTCTGCTGAAAATTACATTGCTGTAATTTTTCTTTTATTTTTAGATATTGTTGATCTGAATTTGTTGTTGTAATGATTTGATCTTTCATACCAATCTTTTACATATCGATGGCTACAATATGCACTTCATGAGCTCTCTGGTTGAGATCATCAACCACTTGATCTTATTTTCTTTTTATATTCTTTATTTCAAATTCATACTCACTTAGAGATTCCAGCCATCTAGTTTGTCCAGTATTTAATATTGGTTGTCCAAACAAATGATTCAAACCATAGTAGTATGTCCTTTTCTTGAATTTCTTCCCCATAAGATAATATATCCACATTTTTAATGCATGTAAAATTGTTGCTAACTCTAGATCGTGGGTAGCATAATTCTTCTCATGTTATTTTAATTTTCTAGACTCATAACATACAACATGACCTTTTGTCTTAGAACTCCACCAAGCCATTGCTTGCATGCATCAATGCACACCAAAAAATATTCATCTAGATCTGCAATATTCAATATTGATGCACTTGTCAACATGTCTTTTAACTGCCAAAAAAATTCTTCACACTTGGAAGTCCATTCAAATTTCACTCGCTTGTTTTGTAAAGAAGTTATTGAGATTGCAATCTTTGAAAATAATTTTATGAATCTTCGGTAATAACCAGAAAACCCTTGACTGATTTGACGTCTGTCACATTCTTTGGCACTGAACATTCTCTAATGGCCTCTATCTTCTTAGGATCAACTAATGTCCCTTCTACTGAAATTATATGCCCCAAGTAGTGATTCTTTTTTTAATAAAATATGCACATACTTAACTTATCATACAACTTACGCTCTCTTAAAACTTGCAACACCATTCTCAAATGTTTCTCATGTTCATCTTTTTACTTAGAGTAGATGAGTATATTATCTAGGAACACAATTACAAACTTGTCCAGGTATTTCCTGAACACTCCATTCATCAGGCACATAAAACCAACTAGTGCATTTGATAGTCCAAATGGCACTATCGTGAATTCATAATTCCCACATATTGTCCTAAATGTTGTCGTGATGATATCATCTTCCGTTATCCCCACTTGATGATAACCCGATCTCAAGTCTATATTCAAAAATATTGTTTCACCTTTCAGTTGGTCAAACAAATCATCAATCCTTGGCAAATGATATTTGTTCTTTATGGTGACCTTATTCAACTATCTGAAATCAAGACATAGCCTTAAGGTTCCATATTTCTTCTTCACAAAAAGAACTGGGGCTCCCCAAAGTGACACATTTGGGAGTATATACCCCTTCTTTAACAATTCTTCAAGATGCATATCCAAATGATTCAACTTTTGCATGCACATTCTATAAGTTGTATTGGACATTGGGGTAGCTCCTAGCACCAAATCAATAGAGAAATCAATGTCTCTTTTTGGTGGAAATCGTAGGATTTCTATAAAACATCGTCAAATTCCCTCAAGACTGGATGGTCTTCAATGCTTTCCACTTTATCTTTGGTTTCCTCTTCCATATGGGATGTAACAATTTGGCATCCATTCCTAAAACTCTTTTTAAATTTCATAGCTAAAATCTCTATAACAACTACAACTCTTGGAATTCCTTGAACCTTTCCTTGCTTCCCTTCTTCATCAAGACACATAATTGTATTGTTTTAATAGTCTAGGAAAACATGGTGTTTTTCCAACCAGACCATGGCAATTAAAAAATCATATTAACCCAATGGTATGATGTTCACAAATACCTTTGAGATAATTCCATTCATGTCTATTAGACAATATTTAACCTACTCATTGATTTTCCTCTTCGCTTCTGTGGCTAATTGAACTAACCAAGATTTTTTATGCTTACTCCTTTGTAAGTGAAATATTTCAACAATGTTAGCATTTATGTAGTTATGGCTAGCTCCAAAATCAATTAAAATTTCTATGGGTTGGCTATCAATGTTACCTTCCACTTCAATCATGGGGGATTGATAAGTTGCTTGCTTGTTGTCCAAGCCTGTATAAATCCTTGCCATTTTTCCTCCCATGTATTCCATTGTTTCATCCTCATGAATGTTGTGGACAATCCTCATTCTTTCTCCTTTGTGAGGGAGGTGTCTATATAAGTTATTTCCCTCACATATCCAACATTGTACAAGTTGCTACCTTGGCCTTTTCCCAAATGAATATGTAGTATTATGCTCATTTTTGGCCGAGTGACCTTGTTGATTTGCTTGAGAGTTATTCTAGAAAAAGGGTGGCTTGAAACCATTCTTCCTTTGATCATTTTTTCCTTTCATCTTGTCATTCCAATATTTTTGGAAATACAACCTTCCTCGACTCTGCTCATAAAGATGCTTGGCTTTCATTACGGCTTCCTCCAATTTTGGGGGGTTATCATATTGTATCTTATCACTATAGAAGGAGGGTAGCCCACTTAGAAACCTTTGCAATTTTACCTTCTCACCCTTGATGAAGTCAACCTACTTTAACAATTCAAAGAACCTCTTTTCAAATTTGTTCATTGTCATGCTTCCCAACTTGAGTTCAAAGAACTCTTTCATCTTCCTTTCATAGTAATGTTTAGAAAAATATTTATCTTCAAAATATTCTTTGAATTGCCTCCATGAGATCCTCTTCTCATCAAGGTTCTTGTCTTTCTTAAGTTGATCCCACCACATGGTTTCCTTTCCTTGCAAGTGGTAGGTTGCAATTCTATCTTCTACCCTTGAGGGATAATCATGCAGCTCGAAATATTTCTTCATTTCCAACAGTTAGGCCTTGAACTCTTCTATTTTCCTATGCTCGCAATTGAAAGTTGGTGGCTTGATTTTATGGAGTTCACCTTACAATATGTATTCTTCAGGCCTTCTCCTTTGCCTATGGACATGAGACACACTTATGATGTTCCTTGTCCCTAAAATTGCATGAGTTATTCTTGTGGACTGCTTTAGAGAATAATGGTGCCTACTCATGCTTCTTGAAAGCCTATCATTTCCATGATCATCCCTTTTGCTATGGGATCTTGATACTGCCACTTTTTTAGCACTAGTTTCTTTCTTAGTGTCAGAGTCTTTGTTAAATTTCTTATGAAAAATATTCAAACTTTTAAGTATATTCTCTTGAGCCTTCATAATACTTTCATTATTAGCTCTATATCTCTGCACTTCCCTATGAAGGCTTCTCATAGTTACATGATCTTTCATGTATCTTATTCCATTTGACTTTGTCTCATCATTCCCCATGCTGGCATGCAGACCTATGATCTTTTCCTCATGGGTGTAATATTCTTGAGCATATTCCATAACTATAATCCTCATATAAGAACCAACTTTGCTTTCTTGTACCTCTAATTTTGCAATAAATGTGCATGTAATAATTACTATTAGACATGCATAACATGAGACATTTCATCATATAGAATACATGTTGTTATTTTATCTTAATTTATGAAATACACAATGCACCAAATAAAAATTTGACCCCTTATCTACATTCCTCTCCAAGCAACTTTCCAATGAATGTACTCATGCCTCAATCTGAATTCCGAGTGGAAAAGTTACAACATCCACATGTTGCAATTTTCCACTCATTTACTGCTATAGAAATATCCTTATTAATTTATGGAAAATTTAATTACCTAATTAAAAATTATGTGTGGATAGATGTATTCTAATCCTCAAGAAATTTCCAGTGACTAATCTCTTGCTCAAATATGAGCTCTGAGATGAAACTTATTGTCTAGAGAAGTTTTGATTGTTTTACCCAAATTATCCTTGTATGCTACATGTGTCTTATTTCCCTTCCTGGACATTTTTTCATACCCAGATCTTAAATATGACTCCATGAATGTATTATATGGATTATAAGATTTCCATAGACTGTTATTGTTCCCGAAATGAACTTCATAGCAAGGAGTTATTACCTCTAGAAGTAATATGATGCCAAAATTTTACCCTTACTGTTTTGGTTGTAACTTTCTCATACGGACTCTGTTTTATGAAAAATTGAGCTCATTGGATAGCTCTCTCAAAGTTATTTCATTTGAGATGAAAAGACAATTTTATCTTGGTACACTCTACTCGCATGGATTTTGATTGGCTAAAATCATCGTTTAGACCCTCAAAAAAGCCTCGCAAGTTAATGGCCTTCAAAAACCAAAATGTTTTGCATAAAATGGATTGTTTTACTGTGTTAAGAACCATTAAATATGAGCAATTGATATTGAAATCAGGTGTAATATGAGTTGTTGATATGAACTCCATTGGTGATTGGTAGATCAACACTTTCCTTTGGATGCACACAACACTTTGCCCAAACTTCCGACCAGACTTTCGACCATCAACGCATTTCCTTGGCCACCAATTCGCAACACAATACTAAACCAACCATCCCAACCGTCAGCCATCAACGATTTCATTGGTTAATCAAATCCTCATCATCGGACGATGCTTGACCATTGGCCCATTGACTGTCGGTCATCCTCGTTGACCTATGAAACACTTCTCTAGTTCGACTGACTTGATCGTTGGCCATCGACCACTTCTAGGCTGACATTGCATGACACGTGGGTGCTGATGTGGCATGACACATCATCCTGAGGTTTCAAATTGGATGATGTGGCATGATACATGGATGTTGATATGATGTGACATGTGGATGCTAACGTGGCATGACACATCATCACCCTCTTTCCTTCATCGACCATTGGCCATTTCTTTTATATGAACCGAACACCTTGTTGAATCAGTCGACGCCAAACCATCAACCCATCGACCATCAATAATTTACATTGGTGACCAAAAACACTTTGTTGAATCTTACCAACGCCTGACCATCAACCCATTGATAATTTCTCTTGCTTGATTTGAAAGACTTCACCGAATCAGCCAATGCTCGAACATCATCCCATCAAAGATCGATGATTCTTATTGGCGACCAAAAACACTTCGTTGAATCTGGCCAATGCCTAGCCATTATCCATTGACCATTTATTCACCAATTCATCCAACCCGACCATTAGCCATCAATGAGTTATATTGGCAAACTTCAACATTTAGTAATTTTTTTATCAAATTCCAGTTGAATCTAAGCCATCTATCTCCAAGCCAATATGATCTTGACCGTTGATCGAATCCAACTAAAAAAACAAAAAAAGATACTCTATACCATCGATCTAATTCAAATTTGCAACCATAGAAATTGAATCTCGGTCGTTGATTTTCTCAACCTCCAAAACGGCCAAAACATTATGAATTTTTAAATTTATCAAAGGAAATCACGACGGTCAATCTCAAGATCAAACATGATCTCGACTATCAATTGCTGAAATTTTGCCTAGTGTTATAGGCAACCATTAAAACATGAATTTCGACCTTTCCAAGTCAAATCCCGCTCCACAACTTGCAAATTTACTTCATTACATTTCTTAAACAGATCTGAATCACTAAATCGCAAATTTTACATACAAATTTGGGGATTTCGCTCTGATTTTTCTTTATTTCCCCCCAAATCCATCACAATTAAATGTGCAACAATGAATTTTCCCAATTTTCATATTTCTTAGCCCATACAAGCCCAGTATTTGAACTAGGCTCTCTGATACCATAATGTAATGTCCTCCAACCTTGCTGAAGAACATTACAATGCAAAATACTCATAAAAATGAAATTTTACAACTAACTAATTTATTTCCTATAGCTTCCAGCTACGAATTACAACCATATTTAACTGTTAATTGTTACCCTTATTTTCATGCATCTACAACATGATAAAATAGACATGAAATGAAACTGCTAAACTAAATTACAACAACATATAAATTAGCCTCATACACAGAGTTCATGAACAACAATTTAACTCATAAAATAACATAGGAATAAGATAAAACACTTATCTTTTAATTGATTTGTGCAACCAACTTCTTGGGACAAATGTTCCACCCATCCATATACTGGCTGTTCCAAATATCAATATCCACTCACCCCTGAGCCGAGGCTAGTAATCCAAAAAAAGGGTGGTCTCCCATTGTCCACTCACAACTCATAAAATTCACAACCCTCTGGTATCCTCCTACAACTATCCCAATTTTCCATGAGATCTCTTCCTCTCGATCTTCCCAATCCAAGGAATATAACCATTCACTACATCAGTCCCTCATGCATCCCATTCGTTTATCAGGGTCTCTCTCGCATATATAACCAAGAATATCTCAGTTGGGAACTCAAGGGAATTTGCTACCAGGAAATTTACTAGCAGCCAACAACAAACACTTGTTACAGTGCAACTCATTCAAGTGTTCACTCTTCAAGAATGAAAACCTATTTCTTCAATATCTAGCCTCAATATTCTCCAAAGACAGTCCAACATTATCTATAATTCACCCTCCATGGATGTGCCACCTCCATGCTCTCTTTTTCCTCTCTACTTGTTGCTCATGCACAAAACTTGACTGTCTAAAAAACATTGTCCCAACCCATACAAATTTACTTCATTTGGATTTCCTTTATTGACTCACACACTTCCCCAAAATGATTTTATTCATCCCCCATGTGCACAATAAATATAATATGTGACTTCTCACACCCACCCTCTTACATGTATTCAATGATTAGCTTTGGGAACACTCAATCATAAATTAGAAGGTTCATCTACCAACAGAAAATTTAGGAAAATGGGTTGAATTAATATACATGGTTCATTTCCCCTTGAACCCCTCTTGACCATTGTCCTAGACTCTCCCCCCCCTCCCCCCTCCCCACTCTTGTGGATTAATTCATCTCCCATCTCTTTCCATGTCCCCTTGGCAATTGACATCACATTTTATTATTAAAACATAGAAATACAATTCACATATTACATCACTTGGATGTAGCCACATATTATATCTACATCAAGCATTAATTAAATTGGGGATTATAGTGGGGATGTTACATTCTTATTCGTACATTCAATTATAGTCTATAGAGGCATGGGGCATGTCGAAATAGAGACACATGTTTCTTTAATTCCTCATAATTGGTGCAAGTTCGTTTCGAAAATATTAAATTATGAAACCCTTTGAAGAATGTTGTTTACACTAATAGAGGTCTAACAAAGGTCGACATTTTTTACCTATCATAGATTTGAGAGAGTGTCATACTAGGCTATGCAAGTCTCTTCGAGTAGCGTAAATTATTTTGTCCATATGGTTTTTCATCAACAATTTGTCGAAGGTGTGAAGAATGAGGTTTTGGAGCAGTGGAAAAAAATTTCTAATAAAATGGCAGTTTGTAGATTTCATGTTGCATATGGAAGAGGTTATAGTACCAAAGGAATTTAGCTTATGATTTATGTTTAACTTTATAGTCACACTGAAATTTGATGTATCTCTCATATCAAAAGATTCCTCATAAAATGGAAACATAGAATGCTTCCCTCATAAAATGGAAACATAATTCCTTTATTGTATGATTTGTATAAGCTTGAAGTTTTGATTTGTTTTTCTCTTTTGGAATTTTATCCATGATCACTCATTAGTGGTTTAAACCATCGATTTCAAGCAATTTCTACATCTTGGCTCCAATATCTCAATGTTGAGTGTTGTCCTCTCTTCTTGAAGGGAAACTTCCCATTTATAGGTCCTAGCTATAATGGTTGTGCTAAGAAAATTTTATTTATAATGTTCTCCTCAATTGGGGGATGTCTATTAATGATCCAACTGGATGTCGGTGGCATCCCACCTATTCCAACTGGTTCATTTTGGCAGTTTTTTCCTAGTTTTCGAGTCCTCGACTTCCAGGTCTATTTTGAGGCCCTAAACAATGTTTTTAGGGCTCGCCATAAGTAGATTGTAGATGAAATTAGATTATGATAGAAACATGTGCAATCCTCAGATAGAAATTTCCAATGGGCTATCATGCTCCTAAAATAAAGATCGTATGAAAAGGTTACGACCCTAGGAAGTTGACGTATTAGCTTACCCCAATGGGACCCACATGAATTTTGGCACTTCATCTCCTAGGGTTAGGTTTTTGGATGTATAGGGTTTTGGAATTCATGCTGATTGTAAAAAATTCCTTCAGAGCCTCATTGTACTGATGTTCTTGTAAATGAGCACAATTGTCACATCTCTTCTCAGAGATAAGCCACCACCATTCCAACAATCTTGTTTCCCCCTGCATTTTACTCTTTCAATTAATTTTCGTATTGAATAGAAACTATTTTTATTGTATCTTTGTTATTCTGTGTTAGGAATATTTTAATAATAATTTGTATTCATTTTGTTCTTCTCATAAAATACAGATCAATTAAACTCATTGAATCTAGTTTTTCTAGTTGGGGGTCGGGGGGATTACTGCTATGGGTTTCTTGGGACACTTTGTTATGCTTATTTTATGTTTTTCTTACATTCTCATTGGTGATTCTTTGTTGTCTCACCCTTCTCTCCTTTGTGGGTTGTTAAACCTATCCTTTTTATGTATCCCTAGGTCTAATCTATAAAACATTTTGAGGTGCATCGAGTTGTCAGTATGGAATTGTGGAGATAAATTGCTTATAAGAGGCCCTTCTCCATATCTAATTCAACACATGTTCATTCACATGAAAGAGTTTTAGATCCCAACTCTACTTTGTCTAGAAAAATCAACATATTTTCAATTTCCTCCCAGGTTTTATCATCCGATAGGTTCAAAGGGGTTGTTGGGATTTCCTTCTTTATATTAAAATCAAGAGATCACCAAATGACCACATATTCAAAGGCATGCCACATGGCCCCATAAAACATGGCTCAATTAAGAAAAAAATTCACATCTTATAGAGGAGACGTGGAAGATTGAGGAAGACAACATATTTGCTTCACAACTGATAAACCATTATGTTAATAGAAGGCACCACTACCATGCGGATGCCCCATTGCCACAATGATGATTATTAATGTCCATTGAGACCAAATTTGTTCTATTTGACCTTAATAAAGGTAATTAATTACTTGGTATTCTTTAGAATTTTATTTCTATGCTTGAAAATCTTAAAGAAAAGCATTCCTAGATCATCATAGTTTTGATGGGTTAAAAGGTTAGGAAGGTTGGTATTGGAACAAATATTTTGAAATTGTGATTTAATGTAGGTGTATGTGGGACATTCTAAGTGAAAGTGATTTTCATATTCAACCCTCTTAGTGTCATAAAGATGAATTGTCTAATGCCCTGATTGACTATGGAGATCATGAGAGTTTGTTCTTATTTTAGCAATGTTGATTTACTTATTTATGCTACTCAAAACAAAGAGATACTTTTGATAATTTAGATTAAGGTTAATCACCTCCTTATAGTATCTTAATTTTATTTTATCCTCTAATTCTTTATCACACCACAATTTCTCCTTAAATTTAGATGTAATAATATTCTTAATATTATCGTTATTTTGTAGAATGACATCTTCCTCTATTCTCTAATGATTTATCTAGGAATTGGCATCTTTATGCCATCCCCGCCCGAGCTGGTGATTTTGACTGGAGTTTTAAGCATTCTTAGGAATCTTTTTTTCTTCCATGTTGTTTATACTGTTCTTGTACATTATGTACCTAGTCATATCCATGCTCTCAATGGGGTAAGACTTGATTCTATGGGGAGGATAGGATAGGGTGTATTTTCTTTAATTTTGAGATTAAAATTTATAAAATACTTTTGGATTTTCTCTATCTTTCTCCATGATTCTCTAGAGACATTGTAGCCCCAAACTTTACAACCAGATAAGATAAAAATAATTAAAAGAGTCTCAAAGAGGAGTTTCTTCTTATCCCATAGCCAAATTTCCACTAATTTACAATTGTTTTCAAGCCCATGTTGGATAGGAATTTCAAAGAATGAAGAATGAGGGCACATGCAAAAGTAGGAAGGACAAGAATTGGGCATGAAAAAGTAGGTACACATGCAAAAAAAGGAAGAACATCAGTCATAAGTGTAAAAGCAACATGCAGGAGCAAAGATAGGAAAATCACACCAGAACAATGAGTTGTCATGATTTGTAATCATGAGTTGTGTTGGCCCTTGACCAGGTTTTGAGGAAACACTGGTCATGTTTGACCATTTTTGGGACTTTGACAGGCTGGCCGAAGACAAATCTCCCAGGTGAAGCGGAGATCACGAGATCTCGCCCATTTTGCAGGCTTTGTGGGATTTTAGGGTTTATCTAATGGATATGGGATGTCGGCCCATGGGTTTACCCATGCTTAGGCCCCTTTTTGTAAGTGAAGGAATTAGTTGGTTACTAGCCATTGATCGGCTTAGTGCTTGGCTAGTTGGCTTTGTGCACAAATGAGTTAAGACTTGCAGAGCTAAGTGCAAGTGTTTTGTGTGTAGACGATGTAAGTCTTGGTGCCTTGATCTAATTCGGGGAAGGAGGATCTAGCGAGGTGCGCGTAGATCTCCTATCCTTTACAGAGTTGGATCTGTGGCTTGGTGCATGTAAGAAGATTGGAAGAAGCTAATAAAGAAGAATATGAGTTTGTGGATGTAGCCCCACACTAGGGTGAACCACATATATCATGTGTTATTGTGCTTTATGCTATGTGTTCATAATGGTTATGCTTATATTTTCTTAGTGCATTGTTCTGGATGTATGATAGGTAAATTCATTGATTTTTTAGTGCTTGATATATGAATAAATGCTAGATCTGCTCTGATGCTATGTGTTGAATGATTATATGTGTTTAATATTGATTACTACTGCACTGGTCTACAATTAGGTTAATCTGCGATGTGAATAAGAATCATAACTGAATGCATACTATTGGCTAAGTGCTTTGTTGAAGTGTGTAATCATATATCTGTGTCCCAGCTAGGTTGTAGACACTTGATTCCTGCAACCCCCCTACCTCTACCTCAGGTGAGACTTCATCTTCTTTGCAGGTGTTGCCGAAAGGGCCATTAGTTAGGCTTTTGTTCGTGCGTTGTTGAAGCATTGAACCCTGGGTCTTCCCCTGTTCCAACAAATGGTTATGTTGATGGGACCTGGAATTGTGATTGTTGGGAACTAAAGAAAAGAAAAATATTTGTGCGTAGATATGTTGTTGTATTATGCAATATTCTACCTGACTTGTGAATATTTGTGGTAGAAGAGAAACCCGATATAAAGAAAAGAGGTAAGATCTTAAAAAATTGTGCTTTGGTAAAGGTAAGATAACTGGAAATTTTTTCTTCAAAAGTATGAATCTAGGTATGTTTAACAGATTTTGTCCTAGTCTGAAAACTAGGGCACAACTAGAAGGAAGCATATTTGATCTGAATAAATTTGATAGAGATAGTGAAAGATATGTTATTCCTATGCATAGAAAGAATTTTTGGACTCACAAGTGGATGCAGGAACCTAGAACAAATGTTTGTAGATTGCAGGTCCATAACTTTGATCCCAGTGCACAGTACAGGAAAGGTTGGGGATCGTTTAAGAGAAAGAGAGGATTGACATTGTGTTATAACTGGAGAAGATTGGGGCATCTTGCTAAGGAATGCCCTAGTACAGGTCCTATTTGTCTTTGTTGTAAATCTATTGATCATGAGGTTTTGGATTTCCTTAGAATGATTGCTAAAGTTGAAAAGATGAACCTGAGACAAGAAAACTATAAAGAAGGTCAAGAAACTAAGGAAATGTTAGAGAACTAGAAAGAATTAGAGACTATGTTATTATAGATGAAAGAAACACTGAATGATCACAGAGACATCAGTTTACCAGAGATATTAAAATAAAAGCAGTGAATAGAAATATGAATAGGAGACTTCGACATAGATTGTGTTATGGATGAGGAAACACAGGTGAATATCATGCCCGAGAGCACTTGGGAAATTTTTGGAAAGCCTGATATGATTCCTTCATTGGGAAGGATAGGATTGTTCAAAGGAAAGATCATAAACATGTGTGGAAGAGTTACTAATGTACCTATGATTTCCCATGGAACATCTATCGAAGAAGAATTTGAAGTCATTAAATTTGTTGAGAACAACGCCCCTGTTTCACTTTTGTTAGGAAAGACTTGGATTGAGAAAGATCATATCTAGAGGAAAGTAGAGGAAGAAGCTACAAAACATAAACAATAAGAATTAATGGACTTCATAGCCAAGAAAATAGAGCAACTAGTACATGAACAAGAGGAAAAGTTGAAGCAACTGAGGGACAGAGACTTAGCTAGCGAAATTGAAAGAATGCAAGAAGGCTTGAAAAAACTTTCCATGTAGGATAGAAGAACACCTACCCCAGAAATAGTAAGAGAAGATGTATTACATTTGAACCCTTTGAAAGACCCTCAGCAGTGCGAAGTTACTATGTTAAGAGAAGATAAGAACACGAATGGAAAGAGGAACCCCATGACTCAGATCACAGGAAAGAAGGCAAGAAATCTCAACAAGAAGAAAGAAAAGTTAGAAATACTGCAAGAAGTTCCAGAGGAGACTTCGCAGAAAGAAGGCTTGCAGAATTTGAACCTCACCAGAATAGTGGAACCGTGCAGAATGACACTTCACCATGGAGAAGCTATATGATCGTTGGAGGCGTCCCACCCGTTAGAAAGACTCTCTGGAATGGCTAGAAACATAGTTATTTCTGAAAAGATCGCCATCGTACCATTGAGACTGCACCATAATGGATGGATTCGTATTGATTAAGGCATTTCGACTCGTTGAAGGAATCGGTTACGACGTTGCTTATTTAATTTGTCGAATGTCGCACCGTGACCACTTTTGCAAACTGAGATATTCAAGACAATAGAGAAGTGATTTCATATCGCGCTGTGATGTCTAAGACCTTGCCACCAATTGGATTACCTTGAGTTTCCATCCACCTACCCAAGCTATTTGATTATGAGCGTGTATGTCGGGTGACCTTAGAGCAGTCAAGAAATCTGTAGAAGAGATCTTGATTGAACTTATGGCTAAGAAAGTTATGTCCGTAGGTATACATGCATCGTCGACGGGAGGTGACCCAGATCCCCCAACCGGTGCAGGACGAAGCCTGCACACTTTTTGAAGAGATCGAGGGACAAGGCGCACAACTGGAATAGGTGGTGAAAACAATAGAATAGTGCCTCGAAGGTCCTGTCACCGAGCAGTTACGTCAGGAGTTCACCAAGCAGGAGGCTCTGGCGAAGCAGCGAGTTGAGGCAGCTCGAGGCCTTCGAGGCACTGTTGCCCAGATCAAAGTGACTCAAGACGAGTCACAGGTGATTGTTGGGGGCCTGTTGGCCCTTGACCAGGTTTTGAGGAAACAATGGTCATGTTTGACCATTTTTGGGACTTCGATAGGCTGGCTAAAGATGGAGCTCCCAGGCAAAGCGAAGATCATGAGATCTCACCCATTTTGCGGACTTTGTGGGATTTTATGTATGTAACGGGTATGGGATGTCGGCCCATGGGTTTACCCATGCTTAGGCCCCTTTTTTTAATTGATAAATAAGTATCTAGGGGATGTAAGTGAAGGAATTAGTTAGTTACTAGCCATTGATCGACATAGTGCTTGGATAGTTGGCTTTGTGCACGAATGAGTTAAGACTTGCAGAGATAAATGCAAGTGCTTTGTAAGTTCTTTGTGTGCAGATGGTGTAATTCTTGGTGCCTTGATCTAATTTGGGGAAGGAGGATCTAGCGAGGTGCACGCAGATATCCTTTCCTTTGCGAAGTTGGATCTATGGCTTGGTGCATGTAAAGAGATTGGAAGAAGCTAATAAAGAAAAAGAAGAGTTGGTGGATGTAGCCCCACACTAGGGTGAACCACGTATATCCTGTGTTATTTTTCTTTGTACTATGTGTTCATAATGGCTATGTGCAAGATACCAAATATAATAAATATGCAGAACAGAAATAAAATGCTAGAAATGGCAGAATAACAGTAATATAACCAGCATAATCTGCACAATAACATATAAATAATATGAGAACAACAACTGAAATAGCACTTTGATTCAGAAAACAATGTTCATAGGCCTCTTCGAGGGGGCAACCTCCAGTCGAGAAACACTCTGTTACAATAATCTCCAAGCTAGGGTTTTCATACCCTCGACCCTTATTTATACTAAATATGTCTATTAAGATAAACATCTAGAGGAATATCCTTCTAGAAGCGGAAGCTTCTATTAGGTATTCATACATCCACCTTATTCTATTTTATTGAAAGGCCTTATTAATATTGACCTTTATTACATCTGAATACATTGATCTACCTATGTGCAGGTTAGGACCTTAACATCTCTGCCCCCTTAAAAATAGCCTTGTCCTCAAGGCTTGAGATGTGGAAACTGCTGCAGAATGGTAGTTGGTTCCCAAGTGGCATCTGCTAGAGTCATATCTTTCCACTGTACTAGCACTTCCTTGATGGTTCTCTGATGCAGGCGATGCTCACGCTGGTCCAAAACTGCTTCTGGCTATAGCCAAATGGATCCTTCTTTAGCTAACTGTTATAACCCTAAATTGCACCACACATGCTTACTTGGCATCAGGCCAACTCATATCCCTTCTTTGCCAAAACTCTGTTGAACAACTCTTTGAAAATCCTCTTGTGTCAAGGCCCACGCGCCCTAACCCATTACTACACGCGTGTGCATGCTGGCTGACTCACTACAGCCCGCGTGTACCTAACAAAGCACGAAAAAAGCAAAGTTTCCGACGGAATAAAAAGATATGGGTCAGTTAACTGAAACTCCCGGCCATGCTTGGCCAAGGGTTCATCCAAAACCCTAGCTCCTTATAGCCTATAAAAGAAGGGGTAGGGGTACCATTTGAAGGAGGAAAAAATATAGCGAAGAAACTCTGCCCATTTACGTAATCCATTGTCCCAACCTTTTAGCCTTTCCTCATGCCAAAGGAGATTTAACGCAAAGCAGTTGGAGGACAGAAGAAGAGGAGCCCAGGATCAGGTTCAAGGAGTGGTGGCCGGTCTCAGCTTTGTTGTAAGTTGATTCACTTTCGGTAATAAAAATAATACTTTTCCTTTCCCAATGCATGAATTGTCTATGGTTTGATTAATTTATGCTTGATTTCTAACCCTTGAGTATAGAAGGTAGCATGCATAGTTGTTGTTTGTATTGAGTGCAGGTTATCTGTGGAAGGAGCAGCACAAGCAAGTAATCGAAGAGCAATGGAGGATCTACATCGAACGCCAGTAATAAGGTTAGTGGTCCTTTTCCATGCATTTACTGTGAAAGAGGGGTTTAAATCTTGGGTTGTAGGTAAAAAAGCAGTTTCTTTTTGGTCAAAATCTGCATGCAAGTATGACCCTAGTTTGCTAGTCCGCAGGGTGTTTTTCCCAACAACAGAATTGGCGACTCCATTGGGGAGAATACTCTTTAGGGTTTCTGGATTTATTTGAGTTTTTGGGTAGTTTAAAGATTAGGTTCTCTGTTTTTTCTTTACCTGTCTTTTTCTGTAAGGTCTGAGCTAGTAGGGAGTCCGGTTTTCCATACCAGTTTTCCCTGACTTTTGCTTGATGGTAGTTTTCGGGACACACGGAGGTACACGTGGCCTGCAGAAGGACTGCACGCATGTACCCATGCCCTATCCTCTTACATCCCGCGTGTGAATGCTAGCTATAGAGATAACAGTAGCATGTAGGAATTCAGAGAACCTTAGAGGTAGTCCTCCTCTTTCCTGTCATAATTTCACATTCTCAGGGGGTTTTCTGGAATCCTGTCTGAGTCTTGCTGGTTCACAGTCCTATCTCAAATTGCCTTTTCTCGCCTTATTATTCCTTACGTTATTTGTCTTTTTCTATTAAGAAAGAGCATCCTAGCCTTCAAGGGACCCTGGTTATTAATACTAGAGGCCTCTTCCTAGTATGGAATGTCTGATTTCATTTTTTTCCTTAGAATTTAGATATACACGTGGCCTGTACAAGGTCATCCTGCGTGTACACGCTTTCTGTCTCTGTTCAGCACGCATTTGCATGCGTGTTGTTTTAGTGACAGTCGTGTGCTTTGACAGGCTACTTTTTGTTCAGGGTGGGGCAGTCATCCCCTCCTTTGATGAGAAGTATTCCTCTCAGGTGTTTGAGTCTAGGTTTGAACATTCAGTAGGTTAGAGCATCTTACCCTTAGCCTGCTTTTTCTCAGTTAATAGTTGACAGAAAATAAAAAAATAAAAAAATAAATTGGTTTTTAGACAAGCGTGAGAGTCTTTGTTTTTTGTTTTTTATTTCCATTGTGTGATTCTTTACTTGGATTCTTTGTGATCTGCGCTTTAAACCAAGATTTGTTTTTCTTGGTTTTGTGCTTGTCGATATTTTCTCTTTGTTGCTTTACTAGCACTTAAATAAATAAATAAAACTCTCTTTTCATTTTCTTCTTTGGTTGAAGAGTGTGTTTCTGCATCATTATCTAGGGAGAAGTCTTTTATTTCGTAAGTTTTTGCAGTGCATTTAGAGCATAAGTAGCTCGTAGTCGAGCAAAATTCCTTTAAATTTCGCTGTATAAAATCTTAGAAAAATTGAAAAGAAAAAGAAATCTTTCTTTGTGAAAAGTTGTTGAAATTTTGCATTTAGTAAAAGTCTTTTGTTTCCATCTTTTTCATTCATTTTTTCTTTCATATTTACACATCATCAATTTCACCCTCATACCCCTTGACATAAGAAAAAGCCATAAAATTAAAGCTAATTTAAAATCTATTAGACTTTTTGTTTGTAGGGTTCACAAACTAGTTCAGGACTAGGGCCTTGGATTAGGTTGGAGAGGAAACTCTCCAAGGCCATTCAAAACCAAACATTAGAGTCTGTGATAGGGAGTGTCTAAGTCCAGTTTCGTGGAAGTTATCTGGGACCCCCCTCTAACACAGGGGATAAACACAAGGTCGCGTGCGGAAAGGTAGCAGAGATAACCCCTCCAAAGCCGGACCAATCGTAGTGGAGAACACATATCGAGGGCTTGTTTTGGGATTCCGTCATTTTCATTTTCCATGGGGCTTTGTGTGTCTTGAATCTGTTCAAGGTCCTCTGTTGTCTTCCGGACCATTTTCTCTCGATACCCTTGACAATTTTTGGGCTTGATACCCTGCTCATTGTGGTCTACCCGACTTTCGACTGTACCCGCCTAGTGACTGTTCGCGTGCTAGCAACCTAGTTTCCAATCTTTTTAGGGACATACATAGGTGACTGCGGGGTATACCACAGTACCTAGGACAGACATTGGGCCATGCTTTATAGATTATACCCAGAGGGTGCTTCCATGTTCGAGTTTCACTTGCACCAGTAAGTTACTCTGGTGTTGGTTGTTGTAACTGTTCTTCCAAATAGTTTAGTGATTGCTTGTCTTATCTCTTAGGGGATTCTTTTTAGTGTGTGTTACTTTTGAATGTGTAGAATACCTTAGCGTGTCTTGGATCTTCTCACATAGTGGAGGATCCCGAGCTCCGCCGGTCACGAAGGCTTCTGGGCCTGCCGCCAGTTACACTAGAGCCACCCCCGCACCCATTCAGGCGGAAGCTAGACCAACAAGGGTCTTTCGAAGTGACTGGGTTACAAACCTTTGTGCCCGAACAACTCCCAAAGGAATCAACCGTCGCTCTTGGCTCAGTTGAAACCCCAACCACTGATACCTGGCCACTATTTATTGCACCAATCCAATTTCACGAACGCCAGTCAGTGCCTCACACAGCTATGGAAACAAATGTTGTTACTTCTTCTGGGAATTCTTCCATTCCTACCATAGTTTCTACCACAGGAGAATCATATCCTAACTTACCGTCGTCGGTCCGAGCCACCATGGTCTCGGCTGCAACTACATCGCACAGTGGACCGAACCCGTCTATGGCGACGGCCACAACCCCCTTCACACCTAGTGCGACAGGCCCTCCGTTTTCATACGGTATGCCTAGTTCGGGTACAAGTCCTGCACTAACCTACTCCACCTTACAGACTTTGGGTCTGGGGGAAGGGAGCTCTAACACTCCTCTGCAAGGTCAAATTGGGGGCACTCCTATCCCTTTTAACACTTTTCCTTACAAAGGAGGTCATATTCCTCCTTCGTCCCCTTCACTTGGTGGACCGCATCAACAGTCCGTCGAGCAGCCTATACACACTAGTTTATTTGGAGCAGGGAGTCAAGGAACCCCTGTGCACAGTACGTTGGTAGGTTCGACACCGTTTTTTTGGAATAGGACGTTTGGTAACAACACTTTCTCATCCACCGCTTTCCCATCTGGGAGCAATCCCATTTTTGGACAGTCTACTCCTGCACAGGGTACTATTCTTGCACAGGGGGCACATATAGCAGGACCTTGGAACTCAGGACAAGGATTTGTTCCCTCCTCTGGAATGCCATTCTGGGGTAATTCTTTCCACAGTCAATGGAACCCTGGATAAACTACTATGAATCTCCCATCGGGACCAGCATGGGGTAATCCTTCGCAAAGTCCTTCGAACACGATGCATGCCCAACACCCTATGTCCTTTATGGGAAATCAACCAATGATGTCTCCACAGATGCAAAATCCTTATGCTGGTCAGGACCATGGTTTCTACTAGAATCCGAGCCAACAGCCAAACTTTTCCTGGCAACCTGGTGCCAGTCAAACTCCAGGACCCTTTTTCCCAGGTTATCAGCAGCAACCCAAACTACCATTCCTGGCGACATTACACTTTCCAGATTTGACAAGGTTGTTAAATGATCCTATTTGTCACGATCCACGTTGGCCTCCTATGCCAACGAAGTTTCCTTCGGACATTCCAAAGTTTGAGACCAAGCCTAATGAAGATCCAGGTGATCATGTGACTACCTTCCATCTTTGGTGTTCATCTAACTCATTGAAATTTGACTCTGTACAGTTGCGATTGTTTCAACGTACTCTTATCAGGAGTGCCATGAAATGGTGCATCGAGCTCAATCGCTCACGATACTCTTCTTTTGGTGAACTGGCGATGGCCTTCCTTAACCATTTCCAGTTACCTGTGAGATACGATGTTGGCACAGAGCTGCTCGCCAATTTCGAATAGACAACAGCAGACCATATCTCTGATCATATCTGAGAATGGAGACGCCAAAAGAGTCTAATAAAAGTACCCGTCCCACCAACATTCCTTCTTGAGTGGTTCCTCAAGTCTTTGGTCCCACAGTTATCCAAAGACGTCGCGACTTTCAGAGTTTTCTTCGAAGAAGATGCCATCATGAGGGCTCAACAGTTTGATCTCATCTATTCTCAGTCTGGTTTATTGTACAACATCTTTCCAGATGCACCACATTTGATACTAGATAAAACTAGACAGAGAGATGGACCACATGCCGATGGTATTGTTGGTTCAGCACAAACTAAGCCCACTGAGCAATTGACAAAATAGTTGCAACAGTTATCCATACAACACACAGCGGCCAACCAAACTACTGCTTTGGCTACTCCCCCTACCCAAACGTCAGAAGTACACTTCGTACAGTCGACTAACCCAAAGTTCCCCCAACATCCTGAAGGGAAGAAAAAACAACGAAAGAAGGGTAAGGGGGATAAAAAACCCACTGATAATGCTGGCGGGGACAACACGGAAAAATGGAAGGCGCGGTATCTGTGCAACTTGTGCGCGGAATACCACCCGACCCATCTTTGTCCTCGACTTGCAGAGGCCCAAACGTTTGTCACACAGCAATAGCAAGCAGTGTTGACTAATCCCTTTCAACATGGCAAAAATTTAACTCAAGCCTCTACAAGCACAGAAGGGGGCAACCAAGAAACCTTCCCTCCTCCAAACAATCCCTCATTCGTGAACGTATATATGGTTAGGGGTGATGCTTTCATAACGACTAGAGCGCACGACTATAGTAAACCAAGAGCTTCTGAGAGGGGTAAAGAAGCTGACCTCCCATCTCTTCCTTTACAGATTGAGAAGATGTTGGGAGAAACTATGACACGCATTCCAAAAGGTGCATTTAAAAAAGCTTCTCACAACCCAAACGCAAGGGCCACCCAAAATTACTTTGTGGTGGAGGATTTATCACAAACCCCTTGTGCGATGTCTTCTTTGGAGGTCCTCCAAAGCTGCCCTACTTAGAGGAAAGCCTTGTTAACCTCTTTGGGCTCTACTGAGACTTGTAATCCAGGTACCATCATGTTAGATACAACCAACTTAAAACCTCATCTACCTTAACACGTAGTGTTTCAGATAGTAGTGGCTCATCCCATGAAAAATTTTACACGGAATATCTTCTGCACGGTGGTCGACGAGGGCGCCTCAACATGCGTTATGTCGTTAGCATGTTGGAAGGCCATTGGCCAGCCCGCTTTGTCTCCATCACCTACTCTCCTCACTGCTTTCGACAGTCGTTCTTTCTGACCACATGGCATCGTTCCTTCTTTCCCTGTGCAGATAGGAGGGAAGACCGTGTGTGTCGAAGTAGAGGTAGTCAATGCTCCCCTCAACTATAACCTCTTGTTAGGACGGAGTTGGAGTACTTATGCTATGCAAGCTGTGGTTGCTACAGTTTTCCAAGTCTTGTTGTTTCCACACGAAGGCCGAATAGTGACCATCGATCAACTGTCCTTCTCCAGACCTGACCCAGCTTTGGGGGCATCCACGGTCCGAATGATAGATAATCCTCAACCAGGTGTCGTTAACGTAGGAGTTGGTTTGTGCCCATCCTTGATGGGTACCTTCGATTACCCACCTCCTCACGATGATGTCAAATTTATATCTAATCACCATAAGGTTGAGATTTTTCAAGTTTCGTCGTTCCGCACGACTTACTTTGAGGATCCTTGGATTCTTCCTTCCCCATCAGCCACGATGGATGAGACAGGGTACTCAGGCATGTCCATGCCCTTGTCAGCCGCTGAAGTAGCATACTCTTTAGTCTAGCAAGCTTCAGCTAACCCTGATCTGACTCCCGCACAAGAGTTAGATCCACTACTAGAGCCTATTTGGGCTCAGGGTTCTCTCACTAATGTCGATTCGTTAGACTTAGTCTTGCCTTCTGATGAAGCAGTAATCGCAGCAATGACTAGTCTAGACAAACCTTGGGAAGATCTTCATCACAGATCATACTTTCTCCCAGAGTTAAGATGAATCGAAGCAGGAGAATTCACCGTTACCATGACGGGAGATCAGCCATGTCCTATTAACCTCTTAGCTACACAGGAAATTTACGCTGAGGGAAATATGGAAACTGTCGCTGAAACAATACCCATCAACATCTCCCGAAACCCTGGCGTTGTGGAGAATGTCTTCGTCGGAGCGGATTTCTCCCCCGAAGAGATTCAAATTTACACGGAACTTTTCAAAGAGTTATGTGACGTTTTTGCCTGGTCTTATGAGGAAATGCCAGGTATCGATATGAAAATAGTTGAACATGAAATCACAACGTATCCTGATGCCAAGCCTGTTCGACAAAAACTTCGTCCAGTCAATCCTAAGAAAGCAGTAGCCATCAAGATTGAGGTTGATAAATTGATAAAGGCAGGTTTCATTTATCCTATTCATTTGAATCAATGGGTGTCAAACCCTGTGTCGGTCAATAAAAAATAAGGCACAATTCATGTCTGTACCAATTTCCACGATTTGAACAAGGCATGTCCCAAAGATAATTTCCCAACACCATTCATTGACCAGATCATTGATGAATGTGTGGGTTGTGAAGCCTTTTTGTTCATGGATGGTTTTTCTGGATATAATCAAATCCAAATCAAACCTGAAGACCAACACAAAATGACATTCATTTGTCCGTGGGGTACATTCGCATATCGTAAGATGCCTTTTGGCCTTAAAAATGTTGGAGCCACATTCCAACGGGCCATGTCTTTTGTTTTTCATGACCTCAAGCATATAGTTGAGGCCTATTTATATGATTTAGCATCACGCTCTTGCAAGCGAACGGATCATCCCAGGCACCTTAGACTAATCTTCGAATGTTGTCGCTACTTCCGGATTCACTTGAATCCAAACAAGTGCAGCTTTTGCGTAACGTCGGGATGTTTGCTAGGTTTCATCGTATCAACAACAAGGATCATGGTCGATCCTCTTAAGGCGGAGGCAATAATCCAGTTGCCCCCCCCACGCACAATCTTACAACTTCAGAGTCTACAAGGCAAGGTGAACTTCTTACGACGCTTCATCGCCAACTATGCTGAAATCACCAAGGGCTTTATGCGTTTACTAAAGAAAGACGTTCCTTTTTTCTGGGACAAAGATGCTCAATGCTCTTTCGATGCATTAAAACATGCTCTCACAACCGCACCTCTGCTACAACCACCTAACTATAACAAAGATTTCTTATTATATCTGGCCGCCGCAGAGTCAACCATAGGCATGGTTTTAGTTCAGGAAGACGATTCGTTTTCAAAATACATGATCTACTACCTGAGCCGAGGCCTCGTAGGATAGGAACTCAATTATTCTCATATTGAAAAACTTGTGTTGGCAACAGTTCATGCTGTTCAACGGTTCTGTCACTATGTTCTGTTTCGCAAGACCACTTTCATTGCTGTCGTGAATCCATTCCAGTACATGTTGAAACGATGAGTGATAGGCGAAAAAATCAATAGATGGATAGTCATCCTCCAAGAATTTGACTTAGACTTCATTTCAGCAAAGTCCAATAAGTCATTGGTCTTCGCAGAGCTTATTTCGGAACTTCCGGTTGAGTCAGGTGACGTGCCTAAGGAATCGCCTATCCGGGGGGATATGTTTTTGATTGCATCTTCAGACCCCTGGTACGGAGATAAACTTATCTATCTCTAGACTTTGAAGTGCCCCACCTCTGCTTCTCGTGACAAGCGTCGGTAGATACGCCATCAGGCTAAGAATTATCTCATACTCGATGATACTTTTTATCGGAGAGGTGTAGACTACATCTTGCATCGATGTCTCACTCATGAGGAGGCCATCATAGTGCTCAACGATTGCCATACTGGAGCTTGTGGTGGTCATTTATCTAGGTTGGTAATAGCCCAGAAGATTCTACGAGTAGGTTACTTATGGCCCACACTTATCAAAGATTGTATCGAATCGGTCAATAAGTGCCATCCGTGCCAAATCTTCTCTCGGAAGATGAGGGCACATCCCGCTCCTATGTTTCCTTTCATCACAGTTGGTCCCTTCACTAAGTGGGGGATTGATTACACTACATGCAACCCTCCGTCAACAAGGGGGCATCACTATATCATCGTAGCTGTCGACTACTTCACTAAGTGGGTCGAAGCTATGCCAACGTTTCGAGATGATGGAGAGACTGCAGCTCTCTTCTTATTCAACCAGATCATAGCAAGGTTCGGCATCCCGAGAGAGATTGTCACTGACCATGGCAGTCACTTTTAGAACCAAATGATTACCGAATTAACATCAAAGCTTGGGTTACGGTAGGAACATTCATCACCTTACTACCCCCAAGCCAATGGGCAGGTGGAAGCTGTAAACAAAACTCTTAAGACGATTCTACAGTGAACTATCAACTCAGCCAAGTCCAATTAGCATTTGATGTTATACTCGGCATTATGGGCTTACCGAACATCTGTAAAGACTGCAACAAGTTTCTCAACTTTTCAACTCGTTTACGGGCTATAGGTAGTCTTGCCCATCGAATGTCAAATCTCATCTCTAAAATTGGAAGTACAGTTATTGCCAGACACTTCTCCACTTGAATAACGGTTAGTATACCTTGAGCAGCATCGCGATGCGGCCCTGGACAACGAGGCTCACAAACATAAGGTCAAGTGTCAATATGATAGGTTCGTTTGTCCTAGGATTTTCTCTGAAGGTGACCTTGTCCTGGTCTATGACCAAGATAAGGACCCCCTGGGGGCATGAAAGTTTAAACCCATGTGGTTTAGACCCTTCATTATCAAAGAGGTATTAAAAAAGGGAGCTTATATTTTGGTTGATTTTGAAGGGAATTCTTTGGTGGAGCCTAGAAATGGGCTTTACCTCAAGAAGTATTACTCATAGATAGGTCACTGTGGGTAACATTTTGTAACATATGTATAGTCTTTGTACTATTACTTTTTAAGTTTCTTTTAAAGTGTTATGGACGTGTCATTGATGTTATCTTTCGTCAATATGGAAGATGTCAAGTGAGTCCGAGGTGTTCGTTGGGTATGCATATGGTGCTAGTCGACACACGTGGAGGCTTGCCTCCGCAGCCTGGGTAATCTTTACACCTCAGGGTCAGTTGTTATATTCCAGAGGTATATGCTTAGGTGACACCACAAATAATGTCGCCGAGTATAGTGCAGTTATTGAGTTGCTTCGTGACGCCTTGTCATTGGGTATCTCTCATCTCCGGGTCTATCTCGACGCTCAACTGGTTGTGTCGCAGCTAAACAAGGTATACCAGGTTCATGATCCAACTTTACACCAAGTATTCCTTAGGGTACGTCTCTTAGAACGAAACTTTTATTATATTACATATTTTCATGTTCCTAGGAGATTAAACCAAATTACAGATACTCTAGCTAATCAAATTTTAGATTGGCATCTTGCCCACATATAACAGAGCATGGACATAAACATGTAAATACATTTTTTCACACAGAATCCATAAGACAAAAAAAGATAAAAACCATATATAAACATCATAAAATAACCAAAGTACATAGATGGATGCAAGCGCCTCAAAAATGGGAATAGTAATGAGTCATCGGGCTTATGCCCTCAAAAAATATATACAAGTAGGTGCTCCTGGCACATAAAAAAGTCTAAGTCTATTCAGGGCCTATGGGCCCTGTTATAATCATCCACAGCACGGGCTAAACACTTAAACAATCAGACCCATGCCCGAGGTGCCCCCACAACATGAGGCTGCATGGATGGCGGCAAGTCCTCTATCTCTGCCATCGGAACTGTGCGAATGAGCGCAGTGAATTTTCGCTCAATTCGCCTAAGGACCCTCTCGGCCTCTCCTGCTGGAAGGTTCCCTGCTACTGCTTCTCCCCCAGCGGCGGCAGCCGCGGCTTCTGGCCATGGGCGATGCCTGTTCCATGCATAATCGACAGGTCGCACGGGTCCCACATCTACATGCAACAAACATTTATCCGTCAAATACTCTGGCATACAAAAAATGATATATATAACAAAAATACATAAAAATTACATATGCAAACAAAAAACTACAAAGGTGGAGACTTACCCATCTCCCCTCTCTCCTCACCAGGAGGCACGAGTATCTCAGGATCTCTAGAGAAATCTATCTCTGCATATGAGTAGTCCTCAATAACAGGGATTTGTCGTGACAGCCAAGCAAAGAAATCATCATCGAAGGACTCAACGGTCATTCTGCCACCCTGTCACGGCAGTAATACTACCCATCTACACACTGCAGAGAAAGAGGCTTGATGTCCTCGTACTACAACCCGAGGACTGAAACTCAGAACTCTCTCAAAAAAGAACGAACACAAGATGGTCCTGAACTCGAAGTTCCTCTGTGTCCGCTGATGACAATCTGTTAATTGCCTCTTCATGCACTCAAGCAGTGTGGTACTCCAATCAAAAATTTGTGCATTCATGCACTGAATGGCATAGTTCATCTGTGCTCGCGATGCCTGATGCACGGATGCATAGCTGGTAATCTGCCCAATCAATAACAAGATAGTCTGCAGCACTAGGTTAGTAATCTTGCTAATGGGTACCTGGGAGCCCGCACGTTTGGTCCCAGCCTCACAATGCTCAGCTATCAATTCCAAGATCTTGCTCAGCCCCGCAGGAAAAGTCTGAAAGTTGACTGGTTCCCCTCTCCTTGAGAGGCCAATCAGAAAGTAAATATCCTCGGTGGTGGGCACCAGTGATTTCCCCTCTAGCTTAAATGCCTCTGCATTAGGATGCTAGTAATCAATCAAGGCATTCAGTAGCCTTGGTTGCGTGCGAATAAATGGACATAGAAATATTTTGAGTAAACCGCATTGCATTAATACGGCCACAGCATTTGGATCTGCAGCAACCAACTCACTAATTGCCTCATGCTCCCTTTCCCTCCACTGGACATACATCCTGCCAACACAACAAGGTAAAGGAGGGTCAGTACTTCCTTTTAGGTTGTTTTTTATCATAAAAGGGGGGTACACACGGGCTGTAGAGGTGACAATCGCGTGTACACGCGACCTATCAAGAGACAACCCGCGTGTACCTAGGGCCGACCTTTTTAAGGTCAATGCCCACCCAAAAAACCAACTAAAAGACTAAATTGAAGTATGGAATAGCTAGATAAGGGAGTTTGTACTTACTTGGTCCAAGCATAAGTTCGTTTCGTCGACTGTAGCTCCCGGAATCACTATCTTTGGCAAAGGGGGTCTTTTGGCTCCAGAGTCAATTTCCAAATCAGCAATGGTGATAATGAGCTGCCAGCTTCTATTTATAGACTTTTTGGCCTCTTTTTGTCACTTTTTTGGCCTCCCTTATTAGTTTCGTTATACCAAAAACCATTTAGAGTGATTCAGGAGTTATATGGGAGGCATTTAATTGGGTATGGGGACAATTTTTTTTGAGTTTTGAGAAAATATTGACGGTCCATAAAAAATTTCAAAAATCAACTTGAGCATATAGGTTAGGTTATCACCTCAACTTTGCATCTCGTTGTCTTTTTCTTTGGCTATAGGATCGATCCCACCCATTTGTGACACAGAACCATCATATCTGCTCTAGAAGTGTCACAATTTGGTGGTAGAGCTTACCAGAACATGGATGCTTTAGGTAGGTCATGGTTGCATTATGGTGTCCATGCCGTTTCTAAAACCACTGTAGGCTCGAGATTCTGTATAGTCTTTCCTGAATATGAGTTTGAGCCTCGTTTTCATGAGTCTTTTTTCACTCTTTGTCTTACCCTTAGGACTCCCAAAAAATAACGGGTCTCCTTTTAAGCCCTTTTCAAACCCTCTAAAAATGAAAAGATTGCCGAGCAATCTTGTGGCCTTTCACACTCGTTAAACTGAAATTTGATGTCACGTCTGTCCAGCGGTATTTTACCCCTTTTTCAGTCCGTACGATCAACTGTAAGAACAAAGGTATACTCTATCGAATTCCCATTCTTTAGAAGAGTATCCTCAAGTATAATTTTATTCCTTTTTCGGGCCTGAGAGACTAAATTTACGAAAAAGAAACCCCCACGGGGTCCATAGTTAAGCTCTTTTCAGACTCCCTAAAATTGAAAAGATCGTCGAGTGACCTTGTTCTTTCACACTCGTTAAATTGGTCTAGAAGAATATTCCTGATGGAGTCCATAGTTAAGCTTTTTTCAGACTCCTTAAAAGTGAAAAAATAGCCGAGTGATATTGTCCTTGTGACACTTGTTAAAATGGTTTTGAATGGACGTCTAATTGGTGCTAGTTTATCCATTTTTCGAACCGACTATACTATTGTTGAAAAAGGTACCCCAACAGAGTCTCCTTTTATGCTTTTTTAGACTCCCTAAACATGAAAAACCATCGATCTTACCTTCTATGGGATCATTAAACTTACATCAAAGGACATTACCATTGTGTGTTCTATCAACCGCATTTGCATACCTTATCCACCAGCCTTGTGACAGTTTGCTTCTGCGTCTTAACACCTTTAGCCGTCGGAGGATTATTCTCGAGTATCATTTTACTAGAACATCAGTCTTGTCCTTGTGCCTTGAGCTTGTATGTTTGCAATACTCGTTCCTCCATTGTAATGTAATATTCCTTTATTATTTTTCAAAAATTATCGAAAAGAACAAAAAAAACAAATATACCCCAAAAAGAGGATGGGAAAAGTATTTTCTTTATTGGCAGCATAATGAGTCGCCCTTGGATAAAGCACATCTGTCTGTTTGATCATCAGACTATGGGATGTAGTTCGACCTTAGGAAGATTTTCTCACTATATAGAGTTGTGTCCTCCACCATTTGGTTACTCTTCCAAACATACAAAGAGTTTGCGTTGCCTCCTGCTTCGTAGACTTATGATTAACATATATGTTGCTTGAGTCTTATCACTTGTCGTGCTATTGTCCAAGGGAAGTTTTTCACTAAGCCTGAGTTGGCCCCTCTGCAATATGTCTCTTGTCCGCATACCTGACCATCCTGAATGCCCAATCAAGTCCTTGTTCGAAATCACTGAAGCCTTCAGTCTGATCATCAAGATTATCAAGTCCATAACCGATGAGTCGTCGAAGACTTCTGGGTAGTGAAGTCATACACTCATATTACACTCCTACCCAAGTTTTAGAATATTTTGAAGTTGTTTCTCAAGCTTTGAAGTATAGCCATCAGGCCGAATCAGCTTCTAGAAGATGGGTACTCTATATGTATATCTTTTTGATTTCGAGATGTAGCTCCGCTGTGTATTATTCGTGACTACTCTTTATAGTTATTTGACATGGATCTACAGTGTATTTGATTGGTATCCATGGTTCTATTTTATCCCGAGCATGGGTATGCCTGCCTCGGTGAGACATTTGTTATTTTGCAGACGACACCTCCTGGTTCCTGATCCTTGGGCTCAATCGTTCGACACATCAGTAAAGATTGGTAATGTATTTCGGCCATCAAATGATCTTCTGACCTCACACATTAGGGGGCATCTGTTATAACCCTAAATTGCACCACACATGCTTACCTGGCATCAAGCCAACTCATATCCCTTCTTTGCCAAAACTATGCTGAACAACTCTTTGAAAATCCTCTTGTGCAAAGGCCCATGCACCCTAACCCATTACTGCACGCGTGTGCACGCTAGATGACTCACTATAGCCTGCGTGTACCTAACAAAGCATGAAAAAAGGAAAGTTGTCGACGGAACAAAAATCTATGGGTCAGTTAACTGAAACTCCTGGCCATGCATGGTCGAGGGTTCATCCAAAACCCTAGCTCCTTCTAGCCTATAAAAGAAGGGGTAGGGGTACCATTTGGAGGAGGAAAAAATATAGAGAAGAAAATCTACCCATTTATGTAATCCATTGTCCCAACCCTTTAGCCTTTCCTCATGCCAAAGGAGATTTAACACAGAGCAATTGGAGGACAGAAGAAGAGGAGCCCAGGATCAGGTTCAAGGAGCGGTGTCCGGTCTCAGCTTTGTTGTAAGTTGATTCACTTTCATTAATAAAAAGAATACTTTTCCTGTCCCAATGCATGAATTGTCTATGGTTTGATTAATTTATGCTTGATTTCTAACCCTTGAGTATAGAAGGTAGCATGCATAGTTGTTGTTTGTCTTGAGTGCAGGTTATCTATGGAAGGAGCAGCGCAAGCAAGTAATCGAAGAGCAACAGAGGATCTACATCGAACACCAGTAATAAGGTTAGTGGTCCTTTTCCATGCATTTACTGTGAAAGAGGGGTTTAAATCTTGGGTTGTAGGTAAAAAAGTAGTTTCTTTTCGGTCAAAATCTGCATGCAAGTCTAACCCTAGTTTGCTAGTCCGTAGGGTGTTTTTCCCAACAACACTAACTCTGGAAGGTTGGTTTGAATTTTGCACCTGGTTCCAATCACCTTCTTCAAGCATGAAACATGAAAAATAGGATGTAGCTTCGACTGACTGGGAAGAGCTAACTGATATGCGACTTGTCCCACATGCTTGAGAACTATGTAAGGGCCATAAAATTTGGGTGCTAGCTTCTGACAATGCTCGGCCTTGAGGGAAGTTTGCTTATATGGTTGCAGTCTCAGAAACACCTGATCCTCTTCTGCAAATTGTCATTCGGAGTGACCTTGATCTGCTTGTTGCTTCATTCGATTATGTGCCATGACCAAGTTCTCTTTAAGGGTACGAAGGATATCCTCTCAGACTGTAAGTGTTTGGTCAACCGCCTGGACCTTCGAGGTACCCGGTAAGTATGAGAGAACTGAAGGTGGCTTCTGTCCATATATTGCTTCAAAAGGAGTCATGTGAGTGGTTGTATGGTATGTAGTGTTGTACCACCATTCGGCTAGGGGTAACCATTGAGCCCACTGGTGTTGTTTTTCAGAGGCAAAGCACCTCAGATATGTTTCCAAACACTTGTTGACAACTTCCGTTTGACCATATGTCTGGGGATGATAAGATGAGCTGAGATGCAACTATGTGCCTTGTAGCTTAAACAGTTCTTGCCAAAAATTTCTTGTGAAAGTTGGGTCAAAATCAGAAACAATAGAGTGCGACATGCCATGAAGCTTGAAGACCTGGTCCATGAAAATTTGAGCCACCGTGGATGTAGTAAATGGGTGGTGAAGAGCACAAAAATGAGCATACTTGGAAAGGTGATCCACCACCACCATTATGATTGATTTATTCCCCGATTTGGGTAAGCCTGTAATAAAGTCCATAGAGATATCCTTTCAAATAACAGGGGGAAATCGGAAGCGATTAGAGGGTGCTCAGAGATTTGACTGTTTCTCCATTGTTGCATTGACACACCTCACATTCAGCGACAAACTTACAGATGTCTTGTTTCATACCATCCCAGAAAAAAAAACGTTTGACCCGGTCATATGTTTTGGTGAACCCTGAGTGCCCCGCTATGGGTGTAGCATGAAGCTCACAAAGTACCGTGGATTTGAGTTTGGATTGTTTACTTAAATACAAGAAGCCTTTGTATCAAAGCTCATCCTAGAGCTAGGACTACCCTAGGGGAGCCAGAGCCTTGTTCTGCAGTTGCTAGATCATATGCAAAATTTTGGGATCTTGAAGCCATTCCTGGCGCACAGCTTGGAGCCAATCGGGTACAATGAAGGAAAGAGAAAAAAGGGATCCTTCGTCTTCATATTTCTGGGATAGTGCATCCGCCACGACATTGTCTTTTCCCTTTTTGTTGCTCCTAGGAGGAAATGCATTGTTCCATAAAGTACTTGAGGCTTTGATGGTTGGTCTTAATTTGGAAGTGTTGCCCCAAGAGATAAGGACGCCACAGCTCAACTGCATGCAGAATCGCCAACGTTTCTTTTTCATAAATGGGTTTGCCCAGAATCCTTTCAGACAGTTTCTTGCTGGTGAAGGCCAAAGGTCAACCCTCTTGCATAAGGACAGCATCGATTCCTTTCCCTGAGGTGTCACATTCCAACACAAAGGTATTTATGAAATCGGGAAGGACCAGAACCAGAGTGGTGCACATGGCCGTCTTCAAGGTTTGAAAAGCTTGAGCTGCTGCTGGAGTCCAAGTGAAAGAGTTATTTTTGAGGAGAGCCATGAGAGGTGCTACAATCTTTCCGTAGTTCTTAACAAACTTGCGATAATACCCTGTTAGGCCCAAAAATCTACGCAAGATTTTGAGGGTCTTTGGGTGCGGCCAATCTTGCATAGCTTCAATCTTTTTCGGGTCCAACCTGACGCTATCCTTTCCCACCATATGACCCAAGTATTCTACTTCTGAGGCACCAAAAGAACATTTGGACTGTTTCAGGAAAAGTTGGTGCTGAGAGAGTAGGCAGAGAACTTGATCCACATGAGTAAGATGGTTTGACCAGGTTTTTCTATAGATGAGGATATCATCAAAGAAAACTAAGACAAAATGACGGAGAAAAGGGTGGAAGACATGGTTCATGAGGCTCTAGAAGGTGGAGGGGGCGTTACACAAGCCAAAGGGCATAACCAAAAACTCATAGTGTCCCTCATGAGTGTGAAAGGCGGCGGCCTCTTTCATACGTATCTGGTGATAGCCCGGGCGAAGATCAAGTTTGGTAAAGAATTGGGTGCCACTCAATTCATCCAGGAGGTCATCAATGACAGGAATGGGAAATTTGTCTTTGATGGTCAGTTTGTTGAGAGAACAGAAGTCAGGACACATTCTCCAAGAACCTTCTTTCTTCAGTACCATGACGACCGGAGACGAGTAAGGGATCGTACTAGGACGGATGATGCCTGTAGTAAGGAGTTCCCGGACCATTTTCTCAATTTCAATTTTTTGTGCAAAGGGGTGGCGATATGGACGGATATTGGGGGGAAGGCTTCCTGGGACAAGGGGAATGAAATGATCATGAACATCGCGGGAAGGAGGGATTCCTTGGGGAGTGGAAAATACCATTTGATGTTTAGAAAGGAGGGCTTGGAGGTCTTGGGGCACTAGGGGTGTCTCTGTGGCTTGTATGGTGTGGAGTTGGGCAATGACACGAGAATGACCTTTTTTGGGAAGTTTTTCCATGTGATGAGAACTGATGACCTCAGGTGAACTAGCAGTGATGCCTTGGAATTTATATTGGTGGCCTCCTTGGTCGAATTGCATGGTTAAGTTCTGAAAATCCATGACAATGGGACCCAAAGTCCTTAGCCAGACTGCACCCAACATAATGTCGCAACCGCCCATGTCAATAGCAAACATATGGGATTTTAGGTGGTAGTGACCGATTTGGAGACGCACATTTTCACAGTGCCTGCCACATTTCATAGAACCACAATCATGATTTGGAAATTGTTGACAACATGGATGTAGCAATGGGTTTCTTGGGCAATGCGGCAATGAATAAAAGTGTGGGTGCTGCCACTATCAACCAGAATGATGACCTTTCGGTGCTTGATGTAACCAATTAACTTGAGGGTTTGGGGGGCAGAGAAGCCGGTGAGAGCATTGAGGGAAATGATCGGTTCCACTTCGGGAGGGTCGGAGGGAGGG
>ML793041.1:91085-118233 GCA_009831015.1 Picea engelmannii
TTTAATGGGGCAGAGGGAGTAGTGGGGTTTACTGGTTTAGGGCGAGGGATAAAGGAAGGCTTACGGTTTTGAGAGGAAACAATTTGTTGTGCTTCTTTAGCTTTTTTAGTAGCCTCCACCCAAGTCGTAGGTCGAGCCATGAGAACATGGGCCCGAATCTCCTCCTTAAGGCCACTGATAAAACACTCTCGAAAGAAAGCATCAGTCATGCCCTCTGTTCGAAAATCCAGGCACTCAAATGCAACTATGAAGTCTTCTACTTTTCTTGATTGCTTCAATTATGTCAAACATCCCAAATGGTTGGTGCCAGTGTCAAAGCATTCATAAAGCTCAGTCACAAATAGGGTCCAAGCATTATATCCTTGACGGGAAGTTTATCTCCATTGCCACCATTGCCATCATTCTTGATCTAGATGGAGAACACCATACCAGAGTTTGGCCAAGTCATTTGTAATGTTGTATAGAGATAAATAATGTTCCATTTGGGTGACCCAACTAGTGGGATCCGAGCCATCAAATTTGGTTACATCCACCTGCGGAAGGCGTATGTCCCGTTGAAAGTGATGGGGCTGAAAGGTATGGGACTGGGAAGAAGTTTCACCTTCAATCTTTGTATGTGCGTCAGGAAAAGGGTCATCGGTAGGGATCTTGAGTTTGGTGCAGAGTGATGCAAAGACAGATTCAAGCTGGGTGGTCAATTCGTGTTTGACTTCCGCCATTGTGGACTGCATGGATGCATTTATGGTGGTATTGATGGATGTATCACAGGAGGCAATAGTAGCATTGAGTTATTGCATTTCTTGTTGGGTCTCGAGGAGACTAGATTGCAAGGTGTTGAAGCGAGACTCCAGTTCTTGGCTACGGGTATGGGCCATGAGGATGGGTGAACTGAAAAGGGAGCGAGCGGGGTCAGAATTTTTTGCAGAAAAATGATATGGATGAATGTGATAAGGGAGAAGAGATGAATCTAATGGAATAGGTCTCAAATAATGGTGAAATTTTTATTTTTTTTACATCTGCAGGGTTATACTTCGGTCTGGTGAATGCTGCAATGTTGAAATCCCCAAATTCTTAACCAAAAAGAAATGTGTATTTACTTAGGAACCAGAACACAGATGCACAACAATAGATCTCGTCAGTTTAATTTGTTTATGTTTATGTTTATGTTCCCCAAGGGTTAGGTATTCAAGGGTTCTACAGACAAGGGTTTTCCCTGTGCTATAGCTCTCTGATATACATGCGGGGTCCAACAGTAGTACTCGGCCCAATATCTGAGGGCACTAACTAAGGAGGATAGACCGTACCCTTAGCTGTACTACCCGACTACCCAGGTACTAGAGAGTATCTTCTCGAGTGTTGTTCTCGGTGACACTATAGCAGTTCGATGGCCGATAGGTTTATCTAAAGAGGGCTTCATGAAATCTAGGTCGATCCATACACAGGTGTTGTCTGATGCGCTACCACTTGAAGGGGTACCAACAGGGGTTACAAGGGTGGCCAACAGATGTGCGCTTAAGAACCACTTGTATTTCTTGTGTGTATGAATCCCTCAACAGCGGGTTTATGCGAGTAACGACAGATCTCTGTGGCTTAAAGATGTCGGAATACATCTCTACCCTGGAAAAAAAAATACCCACAATTTCTTCCAAGGTAAGTGCTCTGATACCACTTGCAAGATACCAGATATAATAAATATGCAGAACAGAAATAAAATGATAGAAATGGCAGAATAACAGTAATATAACCAACATAATCTCCACAATAACACAGAAATAATATGAGAACAACAACTGAAATAACACTTTAATTCAGAAAATAATGTTCACGGGCCTCTTCGAGGGGGCAACCTCCAGTCGAGCAACGCTCTATTACAATAATCTCCAAGCTAGGGTTTTCATACCCTCGACCCTTATTTATACTAAATATGTCTATTAAGAGAAGCATCTAGAGGAAGATCCTTCTAGAAGCGGAAGCTTCTATTAGGTCTTCTTACATCTGCCTTATTCTATTTTATTGAAAGGCCTTATTAATATTGACCTTTATTACATCTAAATACATTGATCTACCTATCTGCGGGTTAGGACCTTAACATTATGTTTATATTTTCTTAATGCATTGTTCTAGATGTATGATAGGTAGATTCATTGATGCTTAGTGCTTGATATATGAATAAATGCTAGATCTACTCAGATGCTATGTGTTGAATGATTATATGTGTTTAATATTGATTACTACTGCGTTGATCTACAGTTAGGGTTAATATGCGATGTGAATAAGAATCATAACTGAATGCATACTATTAGCTAAGTGCTCTGTTGAAGTGTGTAATCACAGATCTGTGTCCCAGCTAGGTTGTAGACACTTGAGTCCTGCAACCCCCATGCCTCTACCTTGGGTGAGACTTCATCTGCTTCACAGGTGTTATCGAAAGGGCCGGTAGTTAGGATTTTGTTGGTGCGTTGTCGAAGCGTTGAACCCTGTGTCTGCCCCTGTGCCAACAAGTTGTCATAGGGTTTTGGGATAAGCGAATAGGGTTTTCATCCCTAAATTCTATGTATAAATATGTAATGGGTCGGGTAGAATAGGTTGGTTATGGTGAGCAAATAGGCTGCTAAAGCTATGTTGAAATTTGAGCTAATGATAGGTTGAGGTTGAGAGAATATACTAAGAAAGAGAGAGAGTCTATGTCTGAAGGTTTAGGGAGAGTTTGCAGAGAGAAGATTGCATTGCAGATCCGCAAGGAAGTCTAGAGAAGTGTTGGCCCTTGACCAAGTTTTGAGGATCCTTGGTCATGTTTGACCTATTTTTGGGACTTTGACAGGCTGTCGAGGGCAGAGCGCAAGATGAAGCAGAGATCGTAGGATCTCATCCCCTTTTTAGGACTTTTTGGGTTTTGGTTTTATGTAACGGGTATGGGGATGTCGGCCCATGGTTTTACCCATATTTAGGCTTAATTTTGTAATGTATAAATAAAGTAGCTAGGCGATGTAAGTAGAAGCGCTAGGTTCGATGTTCTTAAGTTCGATATAAGTGATCGAAGGACTATAAGAGCTCTATGCATGCTGTGTGAACTTGCAAGGTTGAGTGCAAGTGAATGTAAGATATTGTGAAGAGACTTAGCGTTGTGACCCAGGGAAGGAGGATCTAGTGAGGTGTGTAGATCTCCTTTCCTCTATGGAGTAGGGTTTTTGTGGCTCTATGGATGTAACTGATTGAAGAAACTAATAAAGAAGACAAAGAGTTGGTGGACATAGCCCCAGGGTGGGGGTGAACCACGTACATATTGTGTTTCTCTTCTTTGTGCGATGTACTGATGTGTTTATATGTTTACTTGCTTAGTGCTTTGATATATATGAATGGTAGATAGATATGTTAATGCTATGTGCTTAATAGTATGGATGAATACTAGATATAGCATATGTGGATGTGCTTTGTGCTTGAATATAGTAGATCAAGTTAAATACTATGATACTATGTAATTAGGGTTTTATCTGCGAAGTAAATACTAGTTAATTATTGATGATCTATATTGCTAAGTTCTTTGTTAAGGTGTTACAGTCACAGATTTGTGTCCTGGCTAAGGTTGCAAACACTGGAGTCCTACAACCACCCCTGCCTCTACCTTGGGTGAGACTTCATCTTCTTCGCAGGTGTTACCGAAAGGGCCGATAGTTAGGTTTTTGTTGGTGCATTTTTGTACCGTTGAACCATGGGTCTTCCCCTATGCCAACAAGAAGTATATCATGATGTATCTATTGTAATCACAATGCATAGCCTAATATGATTGCCCAAAGAATAATAAAGAATCTATTCATTGTGGATGTAGCCCAAGAATTGGGTGAACCACATTAAATACCGTGTCTGAATGTCTTTTTACATGATTGTCCATGAATTTTCTATTTATGCATAACTAGATATAGATCTGTGTATTATATTATTGATGCACAATAATGATGAATGTTGCAATGAATCATTTATTCTTCACTCTGTGTCACCATGATGCTGCATAATTAATGTTAACTAATTAATCAAGGGAAAAGGGACAAAGAATACAACAACCAAGGTGGATAAGTAGGAATGAATATGATGATAGCTTCCCATCCCCTCCTCCCTACAGAAACTTAGTTCCTACATCCCCAATAGATGCCTCAGGTGAGACTTCACTTGCATGTAGATGATTTCAAAAGGGCTAGTGTCTACAGGGTTTGTTGGTAGAATAAACTAAACCTAGGGTATTACAACCGTGATCTAACAAATGGTTCCATTGTCGAGACCTATAATTTGTGATTGTGGGATTGTTTCGAAGGTCGACTAAGAAAGATATCACTGAATGTCTAGAAAGGAAGGAATGAGAATTTGATCGGAAAGATAATAGAAACCATCAAATGAGAGATGAGAAATGGATTGAAAGATATGTGTACACATAGCTACATGATATTTTCTTTCATGAATTTCCAATTATCTTAACTGAGTGGTTAGAAATATTAGTGGAGAATACTGGAAGGTAACGAACTATAACACCAAAGAATTGGAATCCTGAGTTGGTAAGACAGTTGAATTATGTAAGTAACAAGACTTATCATGCAATTGGTTTCTGGTTGGAAAACATACTGGGGGGTTATATTATGGAATTTGCAATAGATTGCACATAGTCATATAGTGTTGCAGAGAGGGATTTCTTTAAAGGACCACACTAAATGTTTACGAAAGCATTGAATACTTGGATAAATATGTTGTTGTGTGAAAAGTCCATAATGACGATGGAGTCTGATTGCTAAGGGAATTCACGCACATAGGGGAAATGGGGGATGACCATATGATAATATGAAGGTAGGAAAGAATGAAGGAAGAAATGAAGAAGGAAGGGAGGGACTGAGGATGTAGAGAAATGAAGAAGGTGTATCAAAAGAGGTAGACGATTTTGGAGTACTATGTAGTGGAAGAAGGTACATGTGGTTGAATACTGGGGCTGAGAAAGGAGAGTCGCACAATGATTTTGGGAGGAGAGAACCTTGCGCAATAGTTCATATCGTTGAAACACCACACATAAAAGGAGAGGAACATGACCCTCAGTGCAGTCCTATAATAGAATAACTAATAAGTGCTACTTAGATTGGATACTATGTCAATTCCACGACCTCGTGTGCGTCACCTAGATCATAAGTAGCATTTGAGGATTTGTCAAAAACACTTATAGTTAGCAAGGGAAGACAAAGTAGTGGTAGCAAGAGTAGCAGAAGCAAAACACCGAGTCATAGTCAACCAACATCACTAAGGGGAGGTACTACACTAAAAACCATGGCAGGGTTAGACAACACATTGAGATTAACTGAGTTCCAGGGAGCTGGTTGGGAGGACCCTTAACAACATTGATTTGTATGTGAGAGAATTTGGGCTACAAAGAATTTCCAGGATGAGGCTATAAAGATTGTGCAGTTGGCAACAACTTTTAGACCACGTGAATTAGTATGGTATATGAAACTACAGAGTACCACACCTATAGGATAAGAAAGGAATTTTAGCACATGGTAAATTGTTGGGATGAAGAGCAATGACCTACCGAGGTATCCTAAAAACCAACTTTAAGACTGGAAACTAGCCTTTCCAAATTAGAGAGGGATCTCTCTGAGACCTAGTCTCTGATAGATAATAACTTTGGATTGATGACTAGATTTATATGATTGAGAAATACTTTTCTAGTTTTGTTGGCAAGGAAATATAGTACCTTTGGGCTATGGAGTCAACCCCCTGAAAATGACAGAAATCAATGACTAGTAAGGGAAGTTTTGAGAGGATAAAGGATAAATAGGAAATGGTCTTTCAGTTTAAATATCGTTGTGTATGGCGGAAGAAAGAAGAAACATGAAGCTAATCAGAGAACCATTAAAGATGAATTCCAACTTACTTAGAATAAAAACACATATTTTAAATGGTCGAGTCTAAAGCACCGCGAGATGAATTTTAAACCCTTTAACTATTTCCAATTTAAACAAATGAAACGAACATGAATTCGCAGGAAACAATAAGTATGTACGAAGATAGGATCACAATACATCAAACCACCACCATTAGAATCTTTTCATCAAATCTTCAAGACCTTTGCATTATATTTCCATCAGATTCAAAAAATTACATTCAAGAGTCCTTTGTCTACACTACTTTCCCAACTTGGATTACATAAAAAAGATACAATATATAGAAAACTAACGCCCTCTTGGGATGCTATGCCTCTAACTAATTTCCCCTAGGATCCTGGATTCGGTTACTTCCCCCCCCCATACAACCTTTTCAACAGAGTTTACCAAAAATAGAAACCCGACTGCACCCAATCATAACATAACCAGCATCTTTGTTTCAATCATTTGGTCATGAATAAGCTTCAGCCATAAGGTTGTGATAAATCATTGTTTTCTTTCAAGGGGTGCCCGAGGAATCGAGCATACTATTGGAAACTTTGTCACCTTTGTATAATGAACTCTGGTTGTTGTTGCACGATCACTGGCTGTAACATGTGCATGGCAAGTTGGTGTATAAGATGTTCATTTGCAGTCGCTCGTGCAACTCCAGGTCACAAGAATGGTTGGGGACCATGCATTTATTTTAAAACTGGCATGCATTTCATTTATACCTATCCTTCTCAGTAGGTAAGTTTACAATGTTTGTACATCGAATATTCACTGCGCAGGTGTTGCGTCAGACTTCTTGTTAACGTAAGACATAAGGGTATATATGGAGAAAGATTCCATACCATGATCCAAAAAGAAAAAAATGGGGTTGTTTTACTCATGCTTCCAGCCTCACCCACAACCTTAAAAATCTGAGTGTTTTTCTTAAGCACAAGTTTTGTTTGCTTAAAATCTTCACCTATCTCCAGAAAACCACGTTTCCTTTCAGTTTTGTTTGAGCACTGGCGAGAGCTACACATGTGTTATGATGGCTAGTCTGCACTCTTTGAAATGCTCTTTGATTTTGTCTTCTAACACCCCTTGTTCCTCTCGAATCTAAGTAATTGCATATTGTGCCTCTTTGAGCTATTTTTTAAGCCAATCTACATTCCCTCCTCTCGTTGTGGGTGAGGCAGGGGGTAATTGACCTACTCTACTCTACGAAGCTGGTGTTTCAATGGTCCTTTCTTCTAGTTGTCTTTTTAACTCTCTATTTTATTGATAAAGTGTGGAAATAGCATGTTTCGCTTGCTTTAGTTGCTGTGACAACTCCTGAACATTAACATTTTCATCACTTGAATTCCCCCACCTTTCATCAATTCCCTTGCTTTCATCTTCAACAATCTCTAGCTGAATGGTGCACATGGGAAATATCTTGGCAACAGACTTGGTGTGCGGTTTACTGGGAGATTGGATCTCCTTAGTTTTATTAGTCAACCTTGGCTTGCCTCTCTTCTAGGATGTTGGCTTACGGGATGACAATTCTTCTATTTATTTTCCTTTTCTTTTTCCTGTAACATCTTCCTTTATCACCCTTCACTATGGAGTGTTGTTTCCCTTGTAGATAGAGGAATTTATCCTTTGGGGTCTTTGGGGATGTTAGATGAAATCATAAATGAATCCCAGTCCTTGTTCAAATGTCTCAATTCTTCAACCACTAAAAACTTGATTAATGAGAAATGGGATAAATTATTCCCTGGCTAATTAGCCTTGGCCTAGATGTTGTCTTCCATATTTCCCAAGATTTGATACAAGAAGAAAGGTAGATTCACGGTATTTTTATATTTACCAAGAATAGACTCCTAGAAAAGTGCAAACTACTCTCTTGTACTTATATTCAACGAGTGATCAAAATGACTCTACATAACCTCTATTTATACTCTAAAATACCTAAAATACATGAATTATCAATAAAACCTTTCACAATTACACTTAGGAATAACCAATACAATTACACTTGGGAATAACTTCTGAAATTACATAAAATCTCAACACTCCCTCTTAATGAGGAAGGTATTCTAACACATGAGCTCATGACCATTGATTGTTGGACACACAAATCTATACATCACAGGAAATACATAGTGACTTCACAACATGCATCCAATACATAGTGACGGTGGGAAGCTCTCCAATAGCTACAACATGTCATCATGAAACTATCTAGTTTCTCATAGAAAAATCAGATATCTTTATGCACGACATCTAGTACCCTGTGATAACATATGTACCTTGTCTCTTCAACATGCATCCAAGGCCAACGGGTAGATATCCAATAGCTACACCATGTCATCATGAAATCCACTACCCTGCGATACATTTGAATCCATCACTCCCTCTGAAGAGGGAGTACACTGAGCCTGTCCCTGAAGTACTTGAACTTCGTCCTTGAAAATGGACATGTCAACACATCCACAACCTTCTCATTGATAGCCACATATTGGAGCCTCACTTCTCCCTTCTGCACTATATCCTTGATATAGTGATACCTAATTTCGATATGCTTCAAATTATCATGAAACACGAGGTTATATGACAACTTTATACAACTATGGTTGTTACATAAGATACATGTAGCCTCCATTGCAATATTGAATAATCTAGTCAGGAATTTTCGAAGCCATACTACTTCGCAACTTGTTGCACATGCTTCCAAATACTCTACCTCAGCCGTACTAAGTGCTACACATGACTGTTTCTTACTAATCCATGAAATCATACCAACATCCTAATGTACTTTCCGGTTTTCAATGCTATCAGACCAATCTAAATCTGAATATCCAAGTAGACAGATCTCACTGTCTACAACATACTCGATTGCATAATCCAATGTACCATTAAGGTACCTCATCACATGTTTTACTACAATCAGGTGAACACGTTTGGGGTGAACCATGTATTGACTCAGGGTGTTCACAAAAGCACATATATTTGGTTGTGTATTCGTCAAATACATCAACAAACCCACCATCTTCGTGTATAACATAACTTCCACAACCTTTGAAGTCGTATCCTGCAACAACTTTAGATTTGATATCATAGGTGTAGTCATTTCCTTGCATTACAATATCCCGAACCTCTTCAGGATTCCCACTGCATACTTCCCTTGACCTAGGAATATTTAACTAATCTTTTTCCATACATCTAGTCCCAAGTAATAGTGCATCAGACCAAGATCCTTCATATCGAACTTAGAGGGCAACTTACTCTATCACTAAAAACCTTGATTGTCGATTGTGCCTCATTGGTTGATCCTTCTATGACTCTGTGACAATATTTCCATTTTCCAAGGTACACAACATCATGGTAACCACCACATCAACACATTGACACAAGCTTCATGTGATCTCAACTACAGAGGACTTGTCACTACTTCGTATGTCCATCTTGATCATTCCTCACCAAATACCTTGATCTTGATATTGATCTTCTTCTCTATCAGGTTCCCTACCTGAGCCCTAAACTCTTAGAATTTGTTGAATACCTCATCCTTGGTCTTCATGAAGAATATTGGCACAACACCCCCCTGCCTCTGCAGGTTCTGCGTGACCTCCCAGTCTAAGGATCGTTCAAATTCCTCTTCTGAGCCGAAGCGGCTCTTTTGGATCCCAAACAGGACCTCAACATTCGATCCACAGGTCCTCCTTCTTTCCATGGCCTCTGTACATGACCTTTCCCCTTTTCACAATAGGAAATTATATTTTTCGGGTTTCGGGACTTCCCATGTCCTGTTGTCGAGAGTCCTTGACCCTTCGACCTCCCGATATCCGAAATGTCGATTTGCTGAAATGGATTTAACAACAATTAGCCCCCCCCCAAGGGCTATAGCCCTGGTCCATGTGACCACTCCTTATATGTCTGCAGTCATATTTTGGGGCTTTATAGATACAAGAGTCTGACCTTCCGTCCTCTGGACTCCCAAAAACTCGACTTTCAAAATCCCGATACCTTGACTAAATCGGGACTCCTTCGGTTATCTCCTCTACGTTTAAGGATTAAACCTTTTTCTTCTTCTGACAGATCCAACGGCTATCGACTTGTCCAAATGAGATTTGACAACCCATATCTATTCATACTATGCGCTCTCCCATTGTTCCCTGGACGTGGAAATCCAACGATCTAGATCTCTTTCTCGGCCTGATCCGACGGCAGCTGTACTCCTCTTGAGCATGTGCGTTCTTCCTGAACTTGAAATAATTCTCCAAGTGTCCAAAGGCCTCGACCTTTACTCTTTCCCTCTGCGAACTCTACAACTTTGAGTCTCACCCACATTCTTAACAACATTGTTCCTCCTGAGCTCTTGGGATTCTAAACTCTCCCCTGCCTCTGCGATCTTTACAGCTATGACCTGTGCACAAAGGCACTTTTCCTCCTGAGCTTCTCCCTTCAAATCCTCAAGGTATTCTTTGACTTCGACACTCCTTGCAGATTCTTTGCATGCACAAAGGTGCTATCTCTTCTGAGATTTCCTGTAGCTTTCACCTCTAAGGAATTAACCCTTTTTTCTTCTCCTTCAGATGGAGAATCTGATGCCCTCCTGGCACTTCTTTATTCAAGCAACTTCTTGTTGAGTCTATAGGGTGTTCAACAACCTTATAAATATCCTTCCTTGGACTCTTCTTCTATTCTATAACTCAAAAGAGTTCTCTCTGTTCACTTTGGTACCTACTTAATGCCCTCCTCGTAGAGTGTCCAGAATCCTCAGTGATTTTGTTTCTCTATGAACTCATCGCATAGTTCCTCCTCAGCACTCTGTGCTTGTGCTCAATTCCCTCCTGGCAGATCTCTATAGAAACCTCAGTGATTCTATCTTCCTCCTGAACTCAATAGAGTTCCTCTGTGCACTCTATGCACATGCTCAATTCCCTCTTAGTAGAGCTCTACATAACTCCTCAGAGATTCTATCTTCTACTGTCTCCTCCTCTGCACAGTCTCACCTCCAAGGTATTCAACAACCTTGAGATCCTCCTCTGAGTCAATGATTTTAGTTGGTATTCCGTTCTAGCACATATTTTTCCAAACTCCGTAGAATTGGAAGTGCACTCTATGCACTAGCCATTAGAACCTGCAGTGTTCTGTCACGCCCTCTTGACATGAAACCTCAAAGAACTCCAAACCTAAAATCAAAGAACCCAAAAGATAGCAGAACCTATTTTTCCCTGCAAATGCATACCTAACATACATCTACAACATATCCTCAATACACACATGAAGACATTCATCATACACAAATAACATACAGGAAAAAGTGCTCTGATTGTATTAATCTGAAAATGCCTCTTTACAATGTGTTTGAGCTCGGACTGCAACGGAGTCTCGGCTCTCTTTCCTTCTCTACTCTAATTCTTTCTACCTCTCTTTCTTGACATCAAAACAAAACAAGATCCAAGATATTTTACATGAGGGGGCTCTTCGAGCTCTTCCCTCCAAAGCTACCTACCCTATTCAACTTACATTAACTCTACATTGAATGGGTTGTCTAGTCTAGATTGGATCTAGATTGCAACCTTACAACCATTAAAGGCTATCTACATATAAAGCTTGTGTATAGGCATGGCCTTTTGGCTTTAACAACCTTACAATATTAAATGTCCTCGATTCAAATTCAAAATTTGAATATGAGAGGGTTGCGCCTCTCTTCCCCATTGAATGCATGTGCTGAGTGGGCTGGTTGGCTGGTGCATGGCTGGCGTGGAGAGATGCTCCTGCATCAAAGATCCATGAGTGTCGCATAATATAAGAATCTCGGTAAATGGTCATGTGCCTAGAAGCACCACAATATACTAACTAGGTAGCCATGGTAACTTTCCTAAAAAAAAAACAACATCTCCATGGAACAAGCATTTCCATGGTAACTTTACCAAAACAAAATAAGAGAAAAAAAAGAATATTTCACATTCTAAAGTTTGTTGCAGTGATCCTTGCAAACACATTTCCTATTCATGAAACATATAATGATCAAGGTGGTGACCTGGTGATAGTGTTCCCCAATAAACCTTTAGATGATGAAGCCTCCATTCACACATGTTCGTGTTCACATTCATATTTATTTATCACTATCAAGGGATATGACAAGAAAAGTCTAAATGAGGTTGTTGTTCTATAATAAATTCTCTATCCCATAAATCATACAAGTGTTTCTACTCCTCTCTTACATAATATTTCTAGAAGGATCTCCATCTGGATACAAAGACGACCATTCTTTTTCCCACGCCTTGAATGATTCCTCTAGATCTAGAAAACCAATGTTATCCCTGCGCTCCATATCCATGGGATTTACATTGAATTTGGTGTAAATGATAAACCTATCAATCGTTATCAAATTACGAGATCTCTTTCTTTAATCTCTGTATTTTGTATGGTAGGAATTCCTCGTTACTCCCTTCACTAGAATCTACACACCGTGGGTGTAACACTGAGAATATCATTGGATCCAAAATTACAGAGGAAGGATGAATGAAAATGTTAAGAATACCCTCAACCTTCTCCATCATGCTAGCTTTTGTGTCTATATTAATTACAAAATTGATTGGAAGTCGATGAACCTTATCTATTACACCAACAATCATCATTCTAGGATGGCGCTCGAATCCTGTATTATTACAATGAGCTCTACCTTGCCTCTACCCCTTGAAGAAACACTTTGATAGGGGTTATAATCTATACACAACAACAATTTCTTACTATTGGGTATGTGTTATATTCTTTGCACGAGAAGTATTGTCTACATTGTGTCGGGTGCGCAGGAGGGAGACAACCCCCTGCACGAGTGTTCGAGGGAAGCGCCCTCGAGAATTGTTTTTTTCTTCGGGAAACGTCTCGTATTTTTTCCTCATTTTTTGTGTTTGGTTTTCTATTTTTGGTTAAGGAATTAGGGTTGTTGACTAATCCAGGTTATTGGGTTAGGGTTTTGGATATCGTTGGCTCCTATATGTATATTGTATTGTAAACAATGTATCACTATGAATGAATATAGAATATGTTGGTTTTCCCGATTTGGGTTTCCAGGGGAAAAATCTTTGTGTAATGTTTGTATTTTCGGTTGTATATTTTTTGTTGTTTTACTAAAAATACGTTTGCAGTAAATATTGTACAAGGTTAAAATCTACATTTGGTATCAGAGCTTTGTTTTCTTTAGGGGGATGCCCTTGTGGTCAAGGGTTTGGCTCGGGACTATGATAATCCTTTTTATAGTGGGAGATCTATGGTATTGATTTTTCAGGTGCAAATAAATGGTGAGAAATTCAAAAATGGAGAATGAGAAGTTTAATGTTAAAAGTTTTGAGCCGTGGAATTTCAATATGGAAGATCTATTGGTGGATAGAGATTAGTGGATGACGATAGATCTAGGTACTACACCTACAAGAACTTCAACAGATGACTAGAAAAATTTGGATCGGAAGGTGAAGAGCACAATCCGACTATGTCTCTCAGATTCAGTATTACTGAATGTGTCAGAGGAAGCTACAACCAAAGATTTATGGGATAAGTTGGGGAATTTGTATCAGTCTAAGTCCCTAGTAAATAAATTATTCCTGAGAAAGAATATGTATAACCTGAGGATGAGAGATGGAGACTCAGTGGCAGAGCATTTGAATGCCTTCAATACTGTGGTAAGTCAATTAGTATTTGTTGATATTAAAATTTCAAATGAAGGTAAGTGTATTAGTTTACTGTGTTATTTACCAGACTCTTGGTATATTTTGGTTGTGGCCATAGGTAGTAATACAACTTCCTTGAATTTTGATGAATTGGTCTCATCCTTGTTGTTGGAGGAGATGAGACAAAAAAATATGGAAGTACAGAGCACAGACACATTAGTTGCAAGAGGACGCTCCCAGGAAATAAACATATCTAAGTTATCAAGTGGGAGATCTAAGTCTAAGGGTAGATCCAAATCTCTCAAAAACATTGTAAAGGTATGTTGGAGATGTGGAAAAGAAGGGCACTAGAAGAAGCAGTGTAGATCCAAAGTTGAGAAAAAGAAGGGATCTGAAGAATATCCTTCTACAAAAAAAAATATCTCTAAGGAAGACGGAGGGGATGTGTACCTGGCTTCTTCAAGGACACATGCATATCATGAGGCATGGTTGGTTGACTCAGGTGCATCCTTTCATATGACTCCCCGCAAGGAGTGGTTCTGTGAATATGAAAGGTATGATGGAGGCAATGTTTTCCTAGGTGATGACTTGCCAAATAGAATCATAGGTCAAGGAAAAGTCAAGTTGAGGCTCATAGATGGAAGGATTAGAACACTACATGGTGTTTTGCACATCCTAGGATTGGCCAGAAATTTGAAAAATGGATGATGTAGGGGTAAAAACAATATTTGAAAAGGAAACATGCAGGATGGTTCGAGGAGAAATGGTTTTGTTGAAGGGAGTTTGGTTTGGAACTCTATATAAGATGAAAGGAAGCACTATTGGTGATGGGTGTAATATTTCCATTGTTCCTGATATTGGAGTTGAATAAGAAATAACTCCTACAGCCTTTGGAGAAAAGTTCATGTTGTGGCATCAAAGACCGGTGAATATCAAAGAGAAGGGTCTTCAACTACTACATGGTAAAGGTATGATTGAATGTATGTCTAATTGTTCTCTGGATTTTGATTTCTATGAACATTGTGTATATGGGAAGCATAATCGGGTAATATTCCCCTCTGGTGCAACGAGGGCAGAAGGAATTTTACAGCTAGTTCATAATGATGTTTTTGTACCTATGTCGGTCCCATCATTGGGAAATTATGTGTAATATGTCTCATTTATATATGACTTCTCTAGGAATACTTGGATATATTTCCTCAGGAAGAAATATGAAGTCTTTGAATGGTTTAAAGATTTTAAGGATCTTGTTGAGAATCAAACATAGAAAAGAATTAAGGTGTTGAGGACAGATAATCATGGAGAGTTATGTGGGAATTAATTTCAATAATTTTGTAAGAAGTGAGGTATAGCAAGGAAGAAGACTACTCCATATACACCTCAACAAAATGGAGTTGCAGAAATGATGAACATGATGTTGATGGAAAAAACAAGGTGCATGCTCAGTGGTGGCAGGTTAGAGAAAGAATTATGGGCAGAAGCAGTGGGTATTGCATGTTACCTAGTCAACAAATCACCCTCATCAACGTTGAATGAGAAGACTCCACAAGAGGTATGGAATGGTAAGAAACCTTCTCTCACACATATCAAGTTATTTGGTTGTGATGGATATGTTCATGTTCCAAAGAAAAACAAGAGTAAGATAGATATAAAGGTTGAAAAGTGTATCTTTATTGGATATAAAGATGGTCTCAAAGGTTATAAGCTTTGGAACCCAGAAACTAAGAAGGTAGTGTATAACCTAGATGTGGTATTTAGAGAAATGAAGGGTGTCATTAAACAAGAAGTCCTACCAAGTAAGGAAGAACCAGAGAAAATAGGGTTTGATTTAAAGGATGATGAATCAAACTCTACAGAAGAATAAGTACCAGAAGAAGAATATCCTCATCTCCAGTATTGAGGAGATCGGTTTGAGAAAGAAGGCTACTGGAAAGGTATACTCCATCTGATTTTCGTTCAAATTTTTCTTTGTCTATTACTGATGATGACCCTAGAATTGTCAGGGGGGCAGTGGATTCAGAGGATGGAAATCTCTAGAAAAAGGCCATGGATGAAGAAATGGGAGCCTTGGATAAGAATGAGGGTTGGGATCTAGTGGAGTTTCCAAATGGAAGAAATCCCATTGTCAACAAATGGGTATTTAAAAAGAAGTTGAATGCAAAAGGAAAAGTGGAGAAATACAAAGCTCGGTTAGTAGCAAAGGGTTATTCCTAGGTTGAGGGGATTGATTTTGGTGAGATTTTTTCTCTTGTTGCCAAGTTAACCTCTATAAGATTTATGTTATCTTTCGATGTTGCATTTGATTTTGAAGTAGAACAGATGGATGTGAAGACATCATTGCTAAATGGGGATCTGAAAGAAGAAATATATTTGAGGCAGCTAGAAGGATTTGTTGTGAAGGGAAAGGAGCTGGTATGCAACCTGAAAAAGTCCATGTATGGTTTAAAAAAATCACCAATGATGTTGTATCAAAAATTTGATACTTATATGTTGGGACTTGGTTTCACAAGAAGCAATGAGGATAATTGTGTGTATTTTAAATTAATTGGTGATCATTTTATTTATTTGGTCTTGTATGTGGATGACATGTTGTTGATATGAAACAACAAGGAGATTATCCAGGATGTGAAAACTTAGTTGTCCTTCAAATTTGACATGAAGGATCTCGATGCTTCAAATTTCATTTTGGGCATGGAAATTAAAAGAGATCATAAAAAGAGGAAACTCTGGTTAAATCAAAGAAAATATGCTGAAACAATATTGCAGAGGTTTAATATGCATGAATGTAAACCATTCAAGGTTCCTATTCTTGTTGGCGTAAAGTTATCTGCGGTTCAGTGTCCCAAGACACAAGAAGAGAAGGAGGACATGTCTCCTATTCCATACACAAGTGTAGTTGGTAGTTTGATTTCTTCAATGGTCTATACTAGACTAAACATTTCACATGCAGTGGGAGTTTTCAACAAGTATATGCCAAAACTAGGGAAGGAGCATTGGACAATAGTAAAAAAGGGTTTTTAGGTATTTGTGTGGCACTATTAGCTATGGATTGTGCTACCAAGGAAGACCAGGATTGGACAGAGTGTTGGATATACATGGATTTTTGGATGCAGACTGGGTTGGATATCTGGATCGTAAGAGATCTACAAGTGGGTATGTGTTTAACCTGTTTAGAGGAGCAATAAGTTGGATGAGCAAAAGACAAGTTGTAGTGGCACTTTCAACTATAGAAGTTGAATACATGGCAACCAATCATGAAAGTAAGGAAGAAGCATGGTTACAAAGATTGTGTTCAGATATTGGGTTGGTACAACAAGTTGTAAGGATAGATTGTGACAGTCAGAGTGCAATTTTTTTGGCGAAGAACTTGGCTTATCATTCAAACACAAAGCATATTGATATTCAATACCACTTTGTGAGAGACATGGTTGAAGAAAGAAAGTGTTTTTTATGAAGGTGGACACTTTGAAGAATGTTGCAGATTCTTTAAAAAAATCTCTGAGCACTGAGAAGTTCTCTTGGTGTAGAGGATCCATGAGAATTGTTGCCCTAGATTGTTGACTATGTAAACCTGTAACCCCCTGTATGAAAAGAAAACAACAAGTGGGAGAATGTTGGGCATGTGTTATATTATTTGCATGATTAGTATTGTCTATGTTGTGTCGGGCACACAGCCCCCCCCCCCGAGAATTTTTTTTCCTCAAGAAACGTGTTGCATTTTTTCCTCGTTTTTCATGTTTCCTCAATTTTCATGTCCATTGTTCGGCGGTTTTTCGGCACATGTTGTTTTGCTGATGGTTTTCTATTTTCGGTTAAGGAATTAGGGTTGTTGACTAATCCAGGTCGTTGGGTTAGATTTTTGGATGCCACTAGCTCCTATATGTATATTGTATTGTAAACAATGTATCACTATGAATGAATATAGAATATGTTGGCTTTCCTAGTTTGGGTTTCCAGGGGAAAAATATTTGTGTAATGTTTGTATTTTCCATTGTATCTTTTTCGTTCTTTTACTGAAAATATGTTCGCAATAAATATTGTACAAGGTTAAATCTACACTTACATACCCTACAGATGAAGAAAACACCTCTAAAATGATGATGATATTTCTCCAAAGTGAAGTGACACCCTCTTGTCGAATGATGCGACCTGAAACTAGGTCGAATCACTCAAAGACCTCACAATACATGATGGTGAATACACAGTAGGGAAGGATACCATCCATAAAATACAGACACCGCCTAATGGAGGACGAATGTGATAGAAGAATTTGAGTGCCCAACAAGTGCATATCGCATATCATTCAACTAAGTGAAAAACTCCACCTTAAATCGGATGGTGAGACCATTGAATGGCTATTCAAAAAATATTGATTATTTAGAATATGACCACAACAAGCTTCTCATTCAACTACATAACCTATTTTGAGTTTCACCATCACCGATACGAGCTTCAATGGCATGTATCTCAGTCCAGATAATCACAACTTGATATTCCCCACAGGCTACTCCATTCCTGGTTGTGATCATCAAAAGGATCTTACAAGACATTATGAACAAGAGAATTTTATTGAGCCCACTTTCCACGTAAATCCAAAATCAAGGAAATATGGGATTGCACCTCCTTCACATATGTAAGATCTTTATCTTCCATCTTCCTCAACTGGGGGCACTGCAAACCAATTGTAATTCACTTCACATCCTCAACAACAAACTGCAATACACCCAAACTCATAAAAAATTCAGTCATGGATTCCTAATGTCGGAGGTGGAATGACAATGATTGTTGGATTGAATATGGAGGGAAGCAGAAGAAGAAGTGCATTTGAACCGCCGAGAAAAATGGGTAGCTTGCAGTATGATCCATATTTATATCCTATGCAAAATTACATGAGAAATAGTTCTATGGCTGGAGAAAGGCTCGTTCAGTCTGCATATAAATTTTCATATACTCAACAAACATGGCACCCTTATGGCAGTAATTCCACTTCCATTCCATAATCATATTGTCCACCAAATCAGTATTCGTTTCCATACCAGGGATCAACCATGACAACAATGCCATCTTAATGAATTCAACATATCCTGAACAACAACCCTCTTCATGAAATCAAAGTAACATCCACATCCAATTAAATCTCTCCAGAAGACCTGATTCTCCCCGCGATGGCGATTCTTCTCTCTGGATCCTGGGCCCTCCCTTGAGGGAGTTAGCCCAGACCTTCTTTGATACCATGTTTACTTTTCATAAGAGATAATATTGTATGTGAATATTATTATTTAATATGTAAAAGGATCACACATATAGATATCCACAAAACAACAAGATATATCCTCAGGGAAACCCTCAAGGGGGAGAAAACCCTGCAAACTTTCCTCAGTATAGATTCCTCCAAAATGTACAGTGTCATACAATTCTCTTTCATGAAATCAAGACCAAAGAGATTCAGACACGAACCAAGAATAACCTCCTAGATAAGTTTGTACTACTCTCTTGTACTTATATTCAGTGAGTGATCAAAATAACTCGATATAACCTCTATTTATACTCTAAAAGACCTAAAAGACATGACCTATCAATAAACCCTTTCACAATTACACTTAGGAATAACAAATACAATTACACTTAGGAATAACTTCTAAAATTACATAAATTATCAACACTCGCATCCCCTCCTCCCTATAGAAACTTGGTTCCTACAGCCCCAATAGATGCCTCGGGTGAGACTTCACTTGTATGTAGGTGTCTATAGGGTTTGTTGGTAGAATAAATAGAACCTAGGGTCTTACAACCGTGAGCCAACAACCCATAATAAGGTTTCCATCCTCTATTTATCCTTTTCACAATGCTATAGTTCCAGTTAGGCTTGTGACGCAGATCGATTCCAATATGTTTATGCAAAGTCACTTCCTCCAAGCTACTGTTGTCATAGATGAAATTAGTTTAGGTAGTATTCTTGGATTTAATAATCATAACCTTTGCTTTATCAATGTTAATAGTCATACTCGTACTAGAGTAGAAATCCTTGAGGATTTTTAATTGCTTGTCGAGGTCATAGGGAGTCCTTGCCATAATAACAATATCATTGGTGCAAAGAAGAACGATGATACCTATACCAACAAGAGTTGGGCTAACACAACCTACTTCTTCCAAACAACCCTCTAACTTGTCAATGTATATGTTGAAAGGGTAGGAGACATAGGACAACCTTGCTTGATTCCTATATTACAATCAATTTCTTCGTACTAGCCTTTAGTGTTCCTAAAATTGGCAATAACTTTTTTGTACAACCTTATTGCAATAGCTCTCAACTCAAAAGGAACTTTTATCTCTTCTAATCTATTCTAGAGGTTAGTCTTGGGCACAATGTCAAAAGATTTTTTAAAGCCAATTAAACAACACAAAGGATTGGTTTTATTATTGTGACACTCCTCCACAATGTTCCCAAGTGTAACAAGGTGGTCCACTGTTGAATGATAGCTCCTAAATCTAGCCTGGCCTTTAGCTCTTTTTCCATGGATTTCTAGCCATACACCAATCTTCTATTCGAAAATAATTCCAAATAACTTGGCTAAAAGAAGGTTAATCATGACGACGATCCTATAATTAGAGGGATTGTTTTTATCCCCACTTTTAAAAATAGGTACAATGAGGCTTTGAGTCTAGGGTTTAGGGAAGCCCTCCTTGACTACTAAATTAAAGAGCTTGTGGATGTGAGGGATGAGGATAGACACTTCAATTTTTAAAATTTCAACTTGGTAACCTCATCCATAAGGCAAGGTATCAAGAGTCCGACCATTCCTCTATTCTAAACTTCTTCACCAACTAATAGAAAAAGAAAAGAATTGATAAGAAAAAAAAAGCCACTCGACACAAGACTCCTATAAAGTAAGTTAAGCAACCTATTACAAATCCTTGCTAAGAATAAAGTGCCTAAAAATAAATATACACGAAATCCATGCCCCTTTACTTTATTTAACATATTGACTTTATCATTTTGGTAACTAAAAATAACACCTAGCTTCCACTTTACCAAGAAAAGAGAATGAAATAAAACAGCTTTCACGTAGCTCTTTGACCCCTTGGGGTATTTACTTATAGTAATATAGTTGCAACGATGCTTTCCCAAGGAGGAAGCTCTTTCTCACAATATGTTGAAACTTATTTGGCATCGCAAGCTAGTCCTCAAACAAATGTGGAATATCACATAAAAGGAAAAATGATGTGAAAATCAAATGATGCTTTCAAAGGGTGGAAATATGAAAAAAAAAAATATATATATATATATATATATAAACACTTTATGTTTAATGATCTAGATTGAGTAATTGAGTTATTTCACTTGGGAGTGAGTGTAATCAACTAATACTTATATTTCTAACAACGAAGGAAGAACAATCACAAAGATCCACCTATGAGTAAATTGGTAAAATAGGGTATCTAATTGTGATAGTATAAACGTTTTATGAAATGATACATTTTTTATTATATTTTTTGGGAGATTTTTACTCAAAATTTGGCTAGCGAAATGGTTTTAGACATTGCCTATCTAATTTGTTGTTAATAGTTATAAATAACGCCCCAGACCTTCGTATACAATGTTTTTTTGGCTTTCTAAACTAAATCATGAATTAAACATATCATAAAATGCAATTCTTAATACATGTTACCGTATTGTCATAATAGGTGATACATACATCATCAAATATATCTTATTATGTCGAAAGGCGTACACCTATTGATCATGGGCACATTTAATAGGTTTTTAGTGCTTAATCAGTTTTGTATGAACAAGATTAAATATTGATGGAATATTCTTAGTAGTCCCAATAAATCAATGGTTGTGATTTCAACCACTAACTTCCTCACTATTATAAAGACATCAATGTACATGTTTATTTTTTTACTTTTACTTAATCATATTTAAAATTTACTATGGTGGCTAACTGATTACCACGTATGAGTGATTAGGATTTCATTTTTTAGGGTTTCACGTTCTGGACACACTGCCTCCTTCCAGCCAACTCCTTCTGTCCACCTCTAAGCCGTTTCTCTTTCCGACGGTTCAGGTTTTGCAAGCTGTCCTCATTCACCAGCCACTAATTTATGGCTGTACTAGTATATATATATATATATATATATATATATATATATATATTAAAATGATCTAGTATATACCACCGACCACAACATTAAATGTTAAATAACAAACTGCTTATTGTTCACCCATTATATATATTGCGGACCCTCTTGAACCCAATCATTACTTCACTGACAAACGCAAACCTCACTGTTACGTTCAGCCAACTAAACTTGCTTTGCGCCCCAAATTAGCCTGCACGGACGGAAAAAAAAAACAATTACTTTATTTATTAAAACCAAATTCCGCTACAGTGTTTGACCATGTCTCGTCCTCTCTCTTCGTGGAAATCTCCTCCAATGGAAGCTCGGCTTGTTTGCAGATTAAAGTTGCACGCTCGTTAACCTGGACCCAACAAAAGAAAAAAAATTCCAACAGGAGGCTGTTTGTTTTCTCATGCAGATATAAAAAAGAAATCCGAAGGTGTCAAGATCGGCTGTGCAGAGTCGCCGTTTTATTCGTTCCCCGTGCTGAGGCGTTGCCGGGAAGTTGCTGAAGGACGTGATATAATATGATATGATTTAAAAATTTTATATGATCATGATTTTTCTAAATTAAATTAATATAACTAATAATATAAAATTTTAAAAACTCATAAAACATAAAAAAAAAAATTAAAAAAAATGATTCTATATCTTTTACGGATACCTCGGCTCTAAAGAATGGTAGGAGGGGATGTCAATTCTTTAAAAAAGTGTTTGTAGAATTAGCTGATTAAAGGGTTTGTATAATTAGTTGATTGATGTGGGCCCGAGAGAAGGGAGTGATAGTTTCATGCCCTTACTTTAAGTTGGACGGTCGTAGTAATGGACCATAATGTTTGATTCCTTTCATTCTCAAGGGGTATAACTTTGCAAAAATCCCTTTTGTGATATCCATATCCCCACACCGAGACCTCAAAACTTTAAGCATCTTTCTCCTTGGAGAAGCTAAACCTCCCACTCAATATCATTTTGTAAGGAAAATTTGGATGGACATTTTGAGAAATATTCATTTAATAAAGGTGATCATACTTGCATCATTACTGATGGAGAGTGTATGTAATTTTCTTCGTATGTACATTGTGTTTGGGTGTGTTACATTGATAAATACTTAAGTGTTGGTAGGGGTGTGGTTTAGTGATGGATAGGTGGTCATTTATTATATTAGTGAATATAAATATTGTTTATTCTGTCGACCATGTTGGAGCTTGGCATACCATGGGGGATGAATCTGATGTGGGTGTCTTGCTCCCTTACCATCTACCCATCTGGCATGCACTTTTTGTCCCCAGCTTTCTCACCATGGCATAAGATCCCTATAGCAAAAAGAAGTCCATAAGATCTTTTATTGATGAGACACCTAACATAGGACTTATTGTCCATCGAGTCATGTATTTGTTGAAATATTGTAATTGCGAAGAATATTCTATTTATAATTGAGCTATTTTCTTATAGATCAAACCCCCTTTTGTGGATTGATCATGTCGGGATTTGTATAAGACCAAATCCCCTTTTGTGGATTGGTCAAACCATAGTTATATGGTGTTGTTTGTAAAGTCAGCCCCTAGCGCTTCATAAAGTGGTTTAACCACTAGTTGAAGAACTCAGCCCAGCCTGGTGAAGAGTCATAACCCTAGTGCCTACCAGCTAGTATAAATAAGAGAGGATGATGCCTCATTCTCTCACTCAGTTAGCCACTCATCTAGTGCACATCTTTTGGAGGTTGTTGAAGTTAGAATAAGGAGAAGAGAGAGGCGCATGCCTAGTCTTGGATTTTCTTGGTGGTTTTGTCTTTGGTCTTGGCATTGTATTGGCAATCTATATTAAGGAAGTTTTTGTTGGGTTTTCTCCCCCATAAGGGTTTCCTAGGATAAAATGTTGTGTACCTTGTGATTGTGTTTCTCTCAGTGATCCTACTTATGTTATTATTGTCTAGTAAATTGAAAAGAACTTAATAGAACCTCCAAATTTAACATGGTATCAAAGCTAAACTGAGTAGAGCATCTTTCACTAGGTAACAAAAAACGTCACTATTGTCATACAAGAAAATTAGGGCTTTATGTTGCAAGAGAAGTTTTGCCTAAAAACCATCTAGGGAAGTGTGCCCTAGCCTAGCGAACTAATTGGCAGCTATAGCGCACCTTTTCAGTGGCCAGAGCCTTCGGAATGTGAGACCCTAGTTTTTACTGGTACTAGGAAAGTAGTACCAGAATACCAGTCATGTTTTTCACAAATCAAGTTTTAAGGGGTAAAAATTGGGATTTCTTAAAACATAGAGCTCCAACCTACTCGCCTCTGCCCAGTGCATTTAGTGCATGGATCCGAATTTAAAAATTTGAAGTTTGAAAAATTAGGGTTTCCTCATAAATCCCTAAGTTGCAGTTGTAGTTGAAGTACCAGTTGCAGTTTCAGTTGCAGTATCAATATCACGTCCAATGCTTAGTTCCTTCATACCAGTTGCAATAGCAGCACCAACCATAGTACCAGTTGTAGTGAAAGATTTAGGATTGATTTGTATTGTCCTAGTGCACCTTACCTTAGCAAATCTCCAGCTAACCTTGCAGCACCGTTGAAGTTTTTAAAGGTTTGGTATCTATTATCGCTACTACCAAATGGTGCCACTACCTGCAAATAATATCATAGGTAATTACATATGATTAAACTATATCATTATCTTAAAAGGTACTTGCAAGATCTTTGTCTAAGCAACAATCATAGATCCATAAAGATCTTAGATCCAACACATTCAGAGGAATAATGAACCCCAAGTTTGATTATTATGATATGCATATACCTTATGAACATCTAGGATGTATAATGAAGTTATTCCCTTCATACTAACCATTGGTCAAAATTAAAGTCAAGGTATTAGATTGCTTAAAGCTAATATTATAGAGTTTATTATCTAACTTAGACTTTTGTCAAGAAAGCATATTATCTCAAGACAGGTTGCCATCTTGTGTAAAGGAGACTAGGAAGAAAAGCAGAAGCATTCATTCTTGAGGACAAAGACTTTAGGTTCTAGGTTTGATTGATTAAGTTGATAAGATTCAAACTTGCACATGTCAAGTTTGATAGCTACCTCATAGTTGAGATAACATACATGGTAGCATGTGAGCATATTGAGATAAATGCTTCTTGTAATCATCTACCAGATATAACCAACATCTCTTATAGGAGAAACTTCTTGTTTTGTCTCTAGGTTACCATGGAGGAATGATTGATCAGAACACTAGAAGAGTGTTTCTCTCAGTATTGTATTTCTTACCTTTAACCCTTGTTGTAGGCAAGTCACAAGTGATAACTCTAAAGGATCCACTGTGATAATTGTTCTTGCTATTGCTTTATTATTATAGAAATTATTATTCTTGTTTGTTGTTTCTCCCTTGTTGCTCTTGTTCCGAATAGGTCACAGGTTCCTTAAGGAAACTATAATGAAGGTTGTAGGAGGAAACATAAGGAAAACTATCCAATTTATGTACATAACTGTATACATCCATGTACCAAATAAGATAAAGTAGAAGCTACTTTTGAGAAACAGATTATCTCATATGAAGATTGAGTGTAATGAGCAGAAGGCTCCAAGATGACTGAACATTAGAATTCGTCAATGAAGCCACCTTGATAGGAAGAAAAATTAGCTTGAATCCTGACTCAACTTTTTCATATCAAGACTTGGTATTCAACACCAACTATATCCTGCAGAGACTATGGAGTTTTTGTAGACTCGGAGGAAATCAAGAATCAAAATGAGCCTAATCTCAGAAAGGATCAGATGGAGATACATCTTCTAGGACTAGGATACAAATGACATAAGTTGAGAAGACTAGCTTCAGAGACCTCTAGGAGACATGAAATCTCTTGGGAAGATTCCTTTGTTTCAATGACAAAGAAGGAAGCCAGTCAAACGATTGGGATATGGATTTTTCCTTAAGACGAGAAAGGAAGTCAATGGTGACTCCAAGATTGATCTAACAGATCAAGCATGTTGCAGATAACAGTATAAATATGTACAATCTTGATTTGTGTCTAAAGGATTCTCCTAGCAAAAGGGAGAATACTATGACAAGACACTTACTATAGTAATCGAAGAAATAATTCCAGTATCCATGAAGACAACCAGAAAAACCATGATTCCAATATAGTATGAGATTCAGGGGAAGGAGTCCCTGTATTTGAGGTTGAGTTATCTCCAGTGCCAGTTGGTGTAGTACATTTTTTGGGTCATGAAGACATGAATACAATAGCAGACAAAGTTACCTCCATGAAAGAAGAAGAAATATATCCAGTATCAGTTATTGAGCCACTCTCAGTTTCAGATGAAGTTGTTTCCATAGAGGAACTACTCTAAGAGTTCATCAATTATAGTAATTCTCAACTTCAGAGAAGATGCGAGTGCAGATTCCCAGTCCCAGACGAATAGTTGCAAAGAGAGTAAAGTACATACTCTCAGGTAGTGAGACGGACAATGTTTTACAAAAATCACATAGAGCTAGCACATGATTTGAACAGATTAACTTGCAGTTGAGAAAGTGTACCAAGTTGGTATAAAGTGATGTGAAATTTTTTATTTGAAGTTGAAGATAGAAATACTCATGTATGCAAGTTGAAGGAAACTTTGTTCGTGTTGAATCAAGCTCCGAGAGCTTGGTATGGACGAATTGACAGTTTCCAGATGAGCTTGGGCTTTACCAAGAGTAAAGTTGATTCTAACCTTTAATTCAAGGTTATGAATGATGATCCAGTGATGTTTCCATTATATGAAGATGACTTATTCTTAACAGATGGAGAAAATCTCATCAAAGATTGTAAGAAGAAGCTTCGTGCATAATTTGAGATGAAAAACCTAGGCCTGATGCATTATTTCTTAGGTCTTGAAGTTTGGCAGAGCCCATAGAAGATATTCCTTAACCAAGGGAAGTATGCAGTTGAAATGATGAAGAGGTTTGACATGTTGGAATGAAAATCCACGAACACACCCATGGAAACAAACTTGAAACTCCTGATTGATACTTTGTCAGAATTGGTTGATGCTACTCTATATAGACAAATCATTGGATCATTGATGTATCTAACGAATACCAGGCCATATATATGTTTTGATGTGAACACCTTGAGTCAGTATCTGGTAGAGCGTAGATGTTAAGGTCCTAACCCTCACATAGGTAGATCAATGTATTCGGATGTAATAAAGGTCAATATTAATAAGGCCTTTCAATAAAATAGAATAAGGCGGATGTAAGAAGACCTAATAGAAGATTCCGCTTCTAGAAGGATCTTCCTCTAGATGCTTCTCTTAATAGACATATTTAGTATAAATAAGAGGCGAGGGTGTGAGAACCCTAGCTTGGAGATTATTGTAACAGAGCGCTGCTCGACTGGAGGTTGCCCCCTCGAAGAGGCCTGTGAACATTGCTTTCTGAATCAAAGTGCTTTTCTATTGCTATTTCATATATCATTTCTGTGTATTGTGAAGATTAT
>ML793041.1:126770-164711 GCA_009831015.1 Picea engelmannii
AAGCTCTAAATTTAACAGTATTTACATTCACAAGTTGACTGTATTTTTGAAGGATGGAACAATGATTTCCCCCTTCCAGTGATGGTGGATCCTTCCTTCTCCATTGATTCCCCACAAGGATCCTTCGACAATAATCTTTTGACCACAATCTAGGCTTTGATAAGATGAAAACATTTGCAACGACAAGGTTACAATGCAAGAGGCGGGTTGATCACTCGATTCATGGATTGTTCACATAGGATGATATGTAGGATGGTTCATCAAAAATATTGTTCTTGATTTGCACCCACATTTAGTGTTGATGGATTAGACATCATCTGAACCTCCATTAATTTTTTCATTCAAGTTTCCCAAGTCGTCATTTTCTCATCCTCCTACTTTTTAGTCACTGATCCAACCATCCATGCATTCAACTAGGCTTTGCTCACTCCAAGTCATGTTTATTTTCTCCTCTCTACTCTACTCATTGTTCAACCCAACACTATTCCTTTCCACTATTCTCTATGTTTAGTTCGACTATGCTCCTCACTATTGGACCACTCTGTTAAACCCATAAACGTCAATGATAAACATGATATTTCCCCTTCCAACATTCTATTTAACAATTCAAACCTCCATGCATTTGATGATGCTTTGTATCCAAAATTATCTAATAGAGAATCTCCTCCACATCTGGAATTGTTGGATAGAGATGACTTGGAACTAGAAACTCCAATACTTTCATGATTCATCTTAACCATTCAAATTCAATGGCACAAGGATTTTCATTGTTGGATAGAGAAACTCTAAGCCCTACTTGGGGATTAGAAATTTGATGGGCAACGCTTTATAACAATGATAGTTTTGAGAAACCCACAAAGAAAATGTAAGCTCTTAGCATTCTGGTTATGGCGCATTCATTATTCATTGTGTTGACATTCTGAGTTTCTTCTACCATGCATGTTTTACAACATTAATGCTACACACATTGTTTTGTAGGAATATAGCATTAACCTTTTCCAACTTTAACTTACAGTAAAGTAGTCCTTTAGAATTGATTTTTCATTTGATGCAAGCATTTTTTTGTTGCATGGGTTGTTGTTGAAAGCACTTCACTACTACTTTCTATCGCCTTGCAGTGATATCTATCCACCAACAATTGATAAAACTTCATGGCACATCCCCTCCCCTTATTTTCCAACACAAGCCAGACTTGAAGTCTCTGAGTTGTGGCTTTAGGAACTCCAACTATGCCAATAACGTCTCCAGGAACCCTCTACGCCTCTTACACTAGGAAATCCTACCCACCCAATTCCCCCTCTAGGGCTCCAACATTCCCCAAGGAAACCCAAGGAGAATTGACAACAAAATCCCTCCTAGGATTCACATGGTTCACCGGGATACGAGGTCTCTAGATTTGATAAGATCACACCCAATATTTGAGAGAAAGAATGGAAAAGTAAAATCATCCAAATCCCCACAATTTTCCACTAAGTTCCCCACTTAAATATGCATGATTCCTTTTTGACAAGTGGCACACAAGGAGCCTCTTTTCACTCACTTGGGAACTCATCCCATCACTTAGGAACTTAGGATAAAACACATAAAGTTATGACTTATGACTTAGGAATATCGTATTATTTCTTTGGCTTAGCCCCTTGGTTTAGCATCTTTCCTTAATATCTTAGCTTCCTTTCTCTCTTGTGGAGTACTAGGCCCCCCATACTCTTTTTTTCTGACTTGGTATGTAGTAGTGATCTATTTTATTAATTAGTTGCATGTATAAATTACAATACAAACTCTATGTCCTTTGATCATCACATGCTCTCCAACCCCAAAAAATTACAGGTACTTCAGCCCAAAAAATACACTAGCTCACCAACCTATATGGCATATGTACATATACAATTACAACCCAGGGGTGAAACTGAGGGTATTACATTCCATTCCCCCTTATTTTTTCAATATCCTCAATGCATTTTATTCAAATATACAATTAAAATTCCTAAAATAGTTGTGGTTACTCCTCCCACATGGCATCCTCATGCTCCCACATAACATCTTCAAGACCATAGTAGGTCCATTGAATATTTACTAGGACCATGGATTGATTGTGAAGGACCTTGATCTTCTTGTCCAATATGCACACCAATTAGACCTGGAAATCACCCTTGTGCTCTACTTGGATCATAGTCCAATCAATTATGTGATTAGTATTAGGTACATACCTTTTAAGAAAATACACATGAAAAAAATTATTTATTTTCATGGATGATGATCCAGGAGGATCTAAAAGGGAAAACATTCAATGTCCTCAAATCTCAGCAAAAATGGGAGCAACTCGAAGAGCTCGTCGAAAGATTTCCAACGGTGTAAACATAACCTCTAATGAAGTCTGTATGACAAAGTTATGCATGGTCAACATTTTTGCAACCTGGTCAAAGTCAAAAGGGTGACATCAACATCCATATAGATTACATCAGCAACTGACTATGCAGGGATGACATAATGTTGACGTGGAAGCACGAGAGGCTTCCACGTGGCATGTTTATTTGGCACTTTTGGTGGACACTTGGGCCAATTGACGCGTGACACGTGGCACACCTAGGTGGTTCCATGTGACACCACCCAAAAGCCACTATGTGGCAACCCGACAATAGGACACATGGTCGCTTACTCAACAAACTAATTGGGAAAAGGAAACAAATCACATGGTGCCACGTGGCACCTTGCAAATGCCCAATGAGGGCCAACGACCAAAAATTCAAAAACATATATTTATAGGTCATTGAATGGCTAATGTTAGACCTAGTGGCTAGCCTGGCTGATGACCCATAAAATATGGCCACCATAAAAATTCATACCACAAAATTTGTAGAGCTGACCATAACATTCGACAGATCCAGATTTTCGTGCAGACATCGCATCAAAGGATTGGGCACCAAAGGTTAAGTCGGGCGGGATTTTGAGCGGGATTTTGAAATGAATCACATATAATAACATTGCATGTAATATGGTTATAAACCATATTACTATTTTGTTATAACAAGAACCCAAAAGAGGAGGCCCATGGGTTTGACCCCGGGACCTCCCCCCTATTGTTAACTATTTGTTACCAATGAACCATGGGTGAGACTTGGTAAAGTCCACTCAAAAACTTTATTAAAAGTCATTTTAATCATCCATGGGGGGAGAGGTCCATGCTTGTATGGTTGACATGATTTTCAATGTATGAGTCATTATTGCAGGTGCTATACAGATTGAAATGGCATGAATTTCGACAAAGAGGGCCCAATAGGGATTGGAAGTGACATTGTCACATTGGGATGATTTGACAGTTGTTTTTTCACTACTTCTCACCACAAATCCATTGGTTCAGTCATATTTTGCATCCGGGCAATGAATTTTCACACTATTTCCAGTGTGAGGTATAGCCATGTGATCCGAAAAGATCTTTTAAACGACAATGGTTGAGTTATCAAGCATGAGTTAAATTACCATTTAGGAAATTAATGAAAAAGGAATCATGACAGCCATATAAACATATGTAGATCTGGAAATAATCATGAAGAACAACAAACCATAAAACACCGAAGTGATAATGGAGATTGACAATCTCGCCTACGTCTCCAGGCCTTTGTCTCAGTGGGATTTCTGATTTCTCTTCAAAGATTTTCAAGTACATCATGAAAGTGCCAATGAATTACAAAACTGAGTTGGTTGTGTTATACCAGATCTCATGAACCCATCAAAACTAACAACACCCAAAACGAATGTACGAAGCTTCCAGAAATGGCTCGCAAAGGTGCGCTCCTCAATAGCTTCCCTATAGGACAATGTTTTTAGCTCAAAAATTATGCATTATAAACCTGCTCTGAACCTTCTTTAATGGCTTCAAGAGCCCCTAGTTTATATAGTCCTAAAGTTGGTAACCATATCCCAACTTCCCCCCAAGATCTGGCCTCAAAAAGGGCCAAAGATCTGTAAAAAATGACCAAACTCCCCTCAAACTGCTGAGAGAATCACGAAAAATAATATAAAGTATTAAAGCCCACTTTTACATTTAATCAAGGCCCAACCCCTTTTATGGGGGCTCTTGGTCACATGGCACCCTCCATGTGACCTAGTTCTAAATATGGATGCACTGGCCCCTCCTGTTCTAGGTCCTGGTCCCGTGTGTGTCCATGTGTCGACACCCCTAGCTCCCACGTGCTCTAACTGTTATACACCTGGTTGTTTAGCCCTGGGTTACACCCTTGGTCGGCAGGCTATCCCGATCGACCGGGGCTATCCCCTACACCTCCGCACTATCAAAATGTATGTTGGGTCATATGGAAATGTAACGAGGACCGAGGGATAGCTCCATATATTCGCGCCAACACAAAACCAAAGGTCATATAGTATGGGCATATGTAGGTGTCAAAAACCGTGGGCTGGGGCCTATCCCCGACCCTTTACCCTTCGCCCATACACATATATCAACTCAAATATATGTTTTATGCCATGTTTTAACAAGGATTATCATGGGTAGGATGGCTAGCCCGACCCTGCCAAAACGCTTGCCATCGGACCAGAGGTCATGGGTTTGAAACTAGTTGACTCCATAACATTTTTCCAAAACAATGAACCAATAAATGGGTGCCATGTGGAAATCTCCCATTCATCTACTTGTTTTTCCAGGTGTTAGTCCAGTCATATGCCACTGTACCTACCATGTCAGTGCCATGTGTCATACGGACTATACGAACTTGCCACGTCAGTCGTATAGATGTGCCACATGTTGTAAATACATGCCACATGTCATACGGATGTGCCATGTGTCACCCTTGCAATGGTGACACATGTCACTCCCTAATTGGTCCACCTATACTTGTCCACATCAGTATCCACTGTACCTTTCCACAACAGTTGTATGGTTGTATGGTCTGTATAGTCAGCTGCCACATCATCACTGTATGGACTGTACATTCAACATTTTTTTGCTTGTTTGATGAAATGAATAGACCGTGATATCACGAGAATACGACGTCTGTTTGAGCCCGTTGAATTTGCGTTGGGTTTGTATCAACGAGGCCTACGCACAAGTCCGTTTTGAAGCCATTTCAAGAACTTTTATTTTTAGGCCTTCCTGGACCCATTTTGGTGCCGAGATCCAATTTTGGATCACACCTCCCCACTAAAGACCTTTTGGTCCTCCAAAAGGTTACTGAACATTCATCAGCCACGGGTTAGGCCACCCGAATTGTTCTCTATCTTTAAACCCTGTCATGTGCACCTGTCTCATCAAGATCAACTGTAAAACAATCATGATAATGAGAAACATATTGTTAGCCACTTGTACTCTGTCACATCTTACTGAAGCCACTATCATTCATGTTGACAACATTACTAATGATAACATCAGAAATATGAATGCAAATGAGCTAATATGTTTGTAATACTTGCAAGACATTATCTTATCTTGAAGCAAAGTGTGATTGATCTTCCATTCTACAATCATCTCATGTTCTTGCTTAAGATCGATTACTTGATTTGACACAATTTTAGGTGTGTTTCTTGCTTGAGATGCCTTTCTTAATTGTTCCATTGTTTGAAGAGATTTATTTTCCTTTAAATGATGAACATGAACAACATATTCTTGACTTTCTTTGGTTAAGTGATATTGATTATTTTCCCTGTAGAAGATTGATTTTCGATCATACAAGTAAGGACTACCTAGGACCATTCCACATTCACTTAGTGGCACCACATCACATGTTACCTCTTCCACAAACTTAGATGAAATTACAAATTTTAATGTGCACTTCTTTGTTATGTGCAATTGATTATTGTTGCTTATCCATTTAAGTGTGTAAGGCTTATGATGCATCTAAGTTTTTAATCGCAATTGTTTAACCAATTCCTCTGAAATCAAGTTAGATTGAGATCCACTATCTATCAATGTGTTGACTTTAGTATGTCTCATAATAACCCTTATGTGAAACAATTTACTTCTAGCATCAAATCCTTCACCAATTTTACCTATCATACCAACCAATGAGACTTTAGATTCATCACTTGAATCTGATCCCAAGTCTGTTGGTCTTGTTGTTGTTGCAACTGTTTGCCTCCCTTTATTTTCCTTGAACCAATTTGGTCTCTTCTCGGGATGCAATTGCCAACAACGGTCCTCATCATGCCCTTCTTTCTTACAATGCTTGCAAGAGGGCTTCTCTTCCTTTCTTGCCACTGAATTTTCCTTTTTTCCATTCCACTTCCTTTTCTCCTCTTTCCTTGAAGACGATTCCCTTGATACACCAACCCTTGTTTTCCCTGCTTCAATGTATGTCACTTGAACATAAACCTCATCAATATTAGTAGGTCCAAACATGAATACAATATTTCAAATATGTGCAGGTAAACATCCTATGTACTTCATAATAGTTTCTTGGGTATGTAAAGGAATATCTAACATAAATGCCATATTACAAAAACCATCCGTGTATTCTTGCACTGTTTGTCCTTTTCTTTATAGCCCAAAGGATAGAATTGATTTCTAATTGCAAAAATAAAAACTTTCCATGATGGAAATACATTACCCACTTGTTGCGTGCCATTTTGAAACTTGCTTTTCCACAAGATGACTGATGTGCCTGCAAGTCTAAGCGATTCCAACTTGATCTGAGTTTCCTCATCCTTGATGTTGTATCCTTTTCGCCACTTGGATGAGAAAAAGAGGGACACCTACAAGTCCAGTTGGGTCAGCTAAACAGGACAAAAGTTAGTGCAAGAGTTAGACACATCAAGCACAAGAAATAAATAAACAACTAAAGAAACAAAACTAAAGTGCAAAAGGAAATTAGAACCAAAATCAACCAAACAATTGACCAATATTCATTCCACCAATGGATAGATTGTATTAGTGGGAAAAAACCAAAGAGAAAGGGAGACTTATGGGTCCCCTCGTCCTCCAAGGGAGGGCTCTTGAATCCCCTATGTGAGAGATCTTCTTACAAATGGCAAACTAAAAAAGGAAATGGTGAAGAAATCCAATTCTCATTCCCTCAAGAGGTGAGGAGAATAGCTCAATGAAATGATGCTAGTATGATCCAAGAAGGAAAAAGGTTCCATGTAGGACAATAGAGGAATCATAAAAATACAAATGGATTCTTATTAATATAGTGCACCCATGGCCTCTTTTTATGGCAAATCTTTGAGGCATTATCCAACTGGTCTTTAGTGTGAACAAGGGGCCCTTTAGGGCACCTTTAGGCCTTTGACCAGCCCCCCACTCGAATTCAGTTCATATTTGAGGGTCAAATCGAGTTGGGAGCTGAACCAGAAGTGGGTGGGAGGCCGAATAGAATCATAAATGTGATGTTATCAGGTGTGCATGGTTTTTTGCGTACACAACACGCATCAGGTGCATGTGTGCTTTTCCTGCGTTTTCGACTGGCGCACGTGCACGCGCGTCCTTTATTTGCTAAGCGCATATTGATTTTATAACCAGTTGTATAGTTTGTGCCCTTTGGAAATTCATTTTTTTGGCCATGAATGAACTAATATGTCTTTGGAGATGTTGGATTCCTGTGACCATTTGCGGACAAAATTTCAGTGATAACAGATGCCCCCTCATGTGTGAGGTTAGGAGCATATGTATAGCCGAAATACATAAATGTTTCTTCTAATGAGAGTACCATTGTAAGAAAGAGGGTTGAGAGGAATTGCAAGAGCAACCCATTGGAGGGAGAGGGGAAGCTATGGGACCCAAACCTTTCTCGAGGTGTGGAAAAGTAAAAACTGTATACAAACAAGGTGGGCATGCCCCATGCTCGTGTCATGTAACTCAAATGTGTAAGACATTAACTGAAGTTGTATGTTGATGTAGATAACTAAAGCGCCCTCCGAGGTGAGTTGATAATGGCAGATGACAATTCTTATGGTAAACATACTCTAAAAAAGAGGTGATGACACTTGTAAGAACTGTCGATGTTTCACAGGCATTGATAGCGCAACAAATTTTAGAGGTCTTCGGCTAGTATAAAAAAAATGCAATAGTCGCAAAGTAAGACCCACTGTAACATGAGACGGTGTTTAATTCGAATGTTATGGGGGTCAATGACAGCAGAGAGCAATGATGGTTCTCCCCGTGTCGTCCGAGGCTCCTCATTGTAAAGGTAATGAGAGTCAAGATACTGTCGCCCTTCTAGAAACAATGTTGATGTTGACAGAAAGGGAGATGCGACTTCAAGAAGTAAAGGAATTCATGAAATCCACTGGATGAGATCAGGAACTGATGAGAAACATGGACAAAGTCAATATGTGGTGAGACCAAGACTACCTTTGGTTGGGGATATATGTGAGGTATGAGTGGTAGCAACCGTGAAACTGGATCTAGCGTCAGGGGGATGACTAGACATGAGTTTAAATTGTGCCAGAGGTGTGACTAAGTAGACAAACTCAGAGATAGAAGGTACATGGACGGTGGTATACTCAGGGTTTATGGACAATTTTAACTAGCGTAGAATGTAAAGGAATTCCCCAACCAAGGATGACATGGGTTTTTTTGTCGGAAAAGGAAGGTTGCTAAAGGAGACAAAAAAAATCTATTGAAATGTTGGAAACAAAAGGCTTTGTAAAATTAAAAAATAAATAAAGAATAAGGTGGGATAAGCATACAGATATAGAAACAGGTGCCCCAGTGCAGGATGGCTTGGTATGTGAGGGAGCAAGTTGTATGGAGAATTGGCGGAGGGTGGGGGTCCCACGGGTGGGTTTCTGTATGAGGTAAATGAATGGAGGGAAATTGGTAGATGGGAAAACTGATTGTGGATGAAAAAGGAAGGTTAATGATACTGTGGTGGTGCAGTCAATTTAGAACCATGAGGAAATGTCCTGGGAGTCCATGGGGAAATCTATCCAAATGAGGAGGAGTATGTGGCTAATTTTAGAAAATGTGTAAGACTAACGGGACTCCCATCCCTAAGGGGTGAAAGCAACATGAGTTTCAAAGTGCCAAAGGGGACAATGAATGGGACAACTCATGTAGGAGAGAGTGCTACTGGTTGACAGTACTGAAATGTAGTGGAGGTGATATTATTGTAGAGCCATATTTGAGGATCCTACAGGCAAATGTCGGAGGGTGTGACTGGGAGATGCAATTGATATTCATAGGGAATGATTACATTCTAGTGTCGATCATATACCTGAAGGGGATGCGTTGATGCAGGATGACCAAGTACCTACACACATGAAAACCAAATACCTGATGTGAACAATATCTGAAGAGAAAGAACATATAATATTTATTCAATAATTTTGAACATGAGCATGCGTAGCTGGGCGTGTTGGGAGAAAAATGTTCCCCTAGGGTCGATTATGGATAGTGACCCGGGGGATGTGACTGTGTAGGTGGTGGTATCTTGATCCCATGGCTGAATGCGGATCAAAAAATGGATGCTCGGAGCTCCTGTAATTGAGCATGGAAATTTGGAAAAAGGAACTATATATAATTGTAGGGCCCACATTGCCACCTCATTTGTACCTACTACTAGAGTGAGTTGACGAGAGGTTTTTAGAGGAGATTTGGAGATTCTGGGAGTTTGAGCCAGCCGATCTAGGATTAGCGAGATCCAGGTTAGTGGTCTCATCCTCCTTCATAGTAATTAGGATTGTTTTTTTGGGTAGGGTCGTATGGAGGGATGTACAGTGGGGTTTTGTGAGGGTGGGCCCCCTAGTGCATGGGCGATCCAAGGATTCCTACACGTGGGTGCGTAGCTGTTTAGAGGATAGTCGCGCATGGGAGCGTGTGAGTAAGGGAAACATGTGTGCATTTGATGCGTGCCTATTTGAAGAAGAGTCGTGCACTTGTGCGCAGTTGTTTCTCCGATAGTTGCACATGTGTGCTCATCTGTGGAGTGAACAGGGGGTGCACGAATGCGCGCCTGTGTCTGTGACAAGTATACATTTATGCACATTTGTTTCTTCAACAACTAAACATTGATGTGAAACTATGCAAAGAACAGGCGCGCATATGTGCGCATCTATGGGGGTGATAGCCACGTACATGAGGCAAAGATGGGGGGGTGAAAAAAACTTGTCTTTTATGAATTTTTTTGTTTTATGAAGTGTGATAGTTGATCAAGTGTTGTTTATGTAAATGCAGGTGAGAAGTTCAAGATGCCAGTCCACTGAAGGGAGAGGGACTGGGCATGCCTCAGTGTGGTGAGGGACGATGAGAGAGGTGTTCGAGGACCTTTGGCAGCCTGTGGGTTGTTAAAGTTCTTCAATTGTTCGCTGCTACAGGAACAAGAGTACATGTTGCAGTTTTTTATTTTTATGTGGAGTACTGAGCTGCAGTGCTTCATTGTGCAAGGGGAGCAGCTGACATTCTCTGTGATGGAGGATGTTTATTTCCTAACTAGGCTCCCTTTTCGGGGGAGATCCCTACCTATTGAGCCCTAGTTTCTAGGGGAGGCACTCGTGGCAGATTTGGCATGGACATACTGCTCAGGGGAGGATTCTATGTTATGATTGGTTGTGCGGATTGGGGCAACGGATGCACTGGTGCATAGTTGCATCACTGCGATGATCATGAGTATATACAGATCCTTAGCTACTCAGTGGATCAGTGGTGGTCAGCTAAGGATCATGCAGAGGGAATTGGGTGGAGAGCATTTTGCCTGGGGCTTGATGCTGCACACCAAGATGATGGGGAAACTCAACCGGTGTTGAGATGTTGACTTAGGGGATTTTTCCTTTGGTTCGATCCTGGTGGTGTGGTTCTTGGAGAGGGTGCCCATGTTGCACCTGAGAGTTTTTTTGGAGGCGAATGATGCACGGGAGCCACGATTGATGCGGTGGGCATCAATTTTGGTATGACATGGCGGTGGGGAGGGTGGCCATTATTTTACGGCTGAGATGGAATGTGTGTGGCGTCAGATGCCATAGATCATCATGCAGTACCTGTATGGTGTGATGGAATACCGTCAGGACCCACACATGGTCTTACCTCCTGGAGAGGATTGGGACCACAGAGGTACATTGATGTATTTGATGTTTTGTGATTTTGATAGTATAACATATGTTTTATGTATGGATAGATGTTGATGTTATCATTTGCTTGTTGTCTATGCAAATGTGGGTCCACATGGGCGAGAGGTGGAGTTGGTTAGAGCGCCAGCTCCTCAGGGGCCCATGAGACCACCACGGGTAGCATCATGGGTGGGAGAGAGATGACGGAGGGACAAGGATGGTGCGAGAACAGCTGGTGATGAGAGAGTTGGTAGGAGACGTTGATTTGATGACCCCAATGCAGGACCATCACATGCTCCTCCTGCAAAGGCCGACAGAGTGTTAGAGGACTTCCACTGCCGATTAGAGGTGGTGATACAAGGAGTGAATGAGGGCATGTGGACTCAAATCCAAGACGAGGGAGTCCTGGAGCAGTGTGTGGGCCTTCCAGCAGAGTTTCAGACCTTGAGTTGTAGAGCAGCTGTAGCGGGGGTAGCTATGACTGGGCGGTTTCCCCCAAGACATGGAGGACCTCCAACTGGTGGGGCACCTCCTCCAGATAGAGGACCTGGTGGTGGTGCTCTAGACACACCATGAGGGCTCTAGATGTTTAATTTTTGTATTTATATACGTCTGCTAGCCCATTTTTATATAGGGTAGTGTGACACCTATTTTATACCTATAGGGATGATGGGGTTCACCTGCCTACGAGCGATGTATATTTTGTACCACTTTTGTAAACATTTGATGATACATTTATTGTTATATATATATATGGATATACATGTTTGTGATCTCTGTGATGTTCACATGTGATGATTTTTTGTGATTCTTTTTATGATGTCTAATCTATATGCTATGATAGATTTTTTATTATTTATCTATGTGTAATGGTGTCTTGATTTGATGAATGCCAATCTAACACTAGGTTAGCCATATTATCTTCTATTTGATTGAATTCTCGTGGAATATGTGTAAATGTGATTCAATCAAAATGTCGAGATAAAAGCCTAATTTGCAGGTATTTGTGGAAGAGGTAAGGATTGCGGACACGATACACATTGTTAAGCTGCAGGACGACAAGTTGGGAATATAATACGACACTAAAGCGGTGAATATGATGATGATTGACCTTGTTGAGGAGGCCAAGGATGACTGTTTATTTAGATTGGTTATTGGTTACTAAGTACAAATAGATGTTGTTGGAGTGGAGCAGTTCATGTGAGGGGGTATAGAGGGCCCAAGCGACCGAAGCGAGATTCTGTGTCCAGTGGCTAGCTCCGTTAACGTAACCGATGTGGTAGGCCGATGAAGGAGGCATCTGTCAATAATACAAATGGTAGATTACACATAAGGCATGGAGAAAAACAATATTAAAAACTCTATAAAAAGTGTACAAAAAAGAAAAAGCCTAGTGTAGACTGACTACGCTTAGGCATAAAATTTCTTTAAGTACAACCCGTTGACGGGTTCTTTGAGAGGGTATCCTTCAGGAGAGGCCAGGATGTATAAACCTTTAGTGAGGCAGTGTTGGACGATGTAGGTTCCATGCCATAATGACTCGAATTTTCCATGCCCGAGGGTATCGTGAGCGATATCATAGGCAAGGACCAGGTCTCCTTTGTGAAATGAGTGAAGGTTGACATGGCAGTCAAAGGTGGCCTTCGACCATTTTTTGGCTGCCTCATTTTTCTGTAATGAAGACTGAAGGTCTTCATCTAGTGGATTTGTATTTGATTGTAGCCAGAGCATCTTTCCATGGAAGACAAGGCCTCATGGCCGGTGCATTCATCGATAATTTGGTCGATGAAAGGCGAAGGAAAGTTGTCTTTGGGACAAGTGTGATTGAGATCGTGAAATTCAGTGCAGATGCAAATGGTGTCCTATTTTTTGTTGACAGGGACGGGGTTGGAAACCCATGATGTGTATGTGATGGGTATATGAACCTGGCAGTGCTTAGTTTGTCAATTTCGGCTTTGATGGCTACTGCTTTGGATGGGTGCAGTGGGTATTGATTTTAACGTACGTGGGTGATATCAGGCCATGTGTCAATATGATTCTCGACAATATAAGAATCAAGGTTGAGCATATATGTGTATGACCACGAAAAAATGTCTTGGTATTCTTGGAAGATAGATTTGTAAGCTGTGAGTTATTTCAGGGAGCATGCGACGCCAATCGAGATTTCCTCTATGAATCCTGGTTTGACGGAAATGTCAATTTTGATAGTGGGGGAGATGTTGGTCATGTTGTCATATTCAAAAGCATCGGGGGTAGGGATAGGGTTGTTGAATCGATCTATATGCCCCGATGGGATGAAATCCTTAGTTTTGATTGTGCATATGGAGTCTTGACTAGGAGGTCCATGTTAGAATGTGCTCGTTTAACCATAGAAAATATCATTATTGTCACCCAACCATAGGTCGAAGCCACCCCCGAGCACCTTGACCTTGACAGAGAGAATAATCCTAGTAGAAAATCAATATCCAAGCAAGGCTAATGCACCAAGCAAGAAGTAACCAAAGTTGATCAGAGAGTCCAACCCAGAAAGATAGAAACCATAGACTTCAGAACTTGTGGCAACACCTTCTCCGGGACTTGCGCACAAGACTGCTCAACTGTAGTGCGCACAAGTGTCTATCTGCGATTCTGAGAGTTGTGTGTAAAGTGAAGAATGGCGCCTTGTATTTATACTAGTTCTGGCAGATTGCCTGGGTCGACTTCTCATTCTGGGTACTAATTAATTCATATTAATTATCTCTCTTAGCCAACATCTATTCTAGGGTTACATTCACTTATTTTCTTGCTTCCGGAATATTATAATCTTGTCAAAGGTCACAATGGAGGTTGATACCTCCCGAATATACCATAATATCAACACTCCCTCCTAGATAGGGAGGTATAACTGATAATGGTCTTGAGAAAAAACAGACCATTCAACTGGTAGCATCATTATAGCCACACAAGCTAATTAAATCACTAGCACCGTCATTATTATCCAATTGGATAATCTCCATGACAATTGTACAATGTCAACTAATAGAACACAACTATGTTTATCCACAGTAGTACACAACTACTCAATCCATGACACATAGTCACAAACATTGGAACATATTCACCATAGTAGCATACCTCTATTGTCTGGAGACATACAGTCTCCATAGTAATCATATCAAATGATATCAACTTGCATAGAAACAATGTTATGATATAAACTGAGTCACCTGGGCCATTCTTCCACTCACATTTGTGAGATCTGGAAGAGCATCTGCCCTCAGAGTAGAACATCAATGATGGGCTATCTGGACTATTCTTCTCAAGCAAGGAAGAATAATTGTCCCGATTTCAGAGCTTGGACCATTCCCTATCTGGTCCATTCCTTCGGCACTAAACAAAGTGAACCTTGGAGATAATGAATCTACCCTAGGGAATGCATGTCCCTGATTGTTGAACCTGGACCATTCACCTCTCTGGGCCATTCCTCTGGCACTAAACAAAGTGAAACCTGGAGAGAATGAATATTCCCTAGGGAATGACTGTCTAGACCATTTCCTAAGGAAATGATTGTCCTACACCAACATCAAAAAACAGACCATTCTTCGAAAATGCTCACAATTGTGAGCTTCGAAAGAATGACTATCCAACGAGGCGGACCAGTCTTCTTGACCACTACTGAAAGTGACTGTCAAGAAGAGAGACTATCCTAGACCATTTCCCAAGTTAACCACAAGGGAGATCATTGTCTATGGTACATCAACAATCCATCGAACCATTTTCATTAAAAAAATTATCGTTCGATCTGGACACCATTTTCCGAACTAGAAAATGCTTGTCCATCAAAAATCTCAATCACTTTCTGAACTAGAAAGGAACTTCCCAAGATGGACCATTTTTTGAACTTGAAAATGACTGTCCTCAAATCAATGATATGTTAGTGCTCCCTCCCAACCTGGAGAATCTCCTCCCTTTCAACTAAGGGAGTTATTTCCACAATCCCCAATTTGTCTCGGAAATATGAAAACTTTATTATGAACAAAGGCTTTGTCAGGATATCTGCTATCTGCTCATATGTGGGGATATACTGGAGCTTCACTTCTCCTTCATGGAATTTATCTCGAATAAATTAGTATTTGATCTCAATGTGTTTCGACCGTTCATGAAACACTGGGTGTTCTGATAGCCTTATACAACTCTGATTGTCACAGTGTATTATGGTCGAATATGGAATCTTATCAAATAATCCAGAAATCAGCTTTCTCAGCCATATTTCTTATGTACATGCCTCACATGCTACGATATATTCTTCTTCTGTTGTACTGAGTGCTACATAATTTTGTTTCCTTCTGCCCCAAGATATCATAGCAGAGCCCAAGCTGAAACACATCCCTAAAGTACTCTTTATGTATTCTACACTTCCTGCCCAATCTGAATCTGTGAATCCATGAAGTTGGGTATCACTAGATGATGTATATCTTAAACCATAGTTCAGTGTCCCAAGGATATACCTTAGAACATGCTTTGCAGCTATCCAATGCTCATCTCTAGGTTCCACCTAGAACTGGCTTAGTGTGTTCACGACAAAGAAAATTTATGGCCGAGTATTTACCAAATACATCAATGACTGAATCAATTGTCGATATAGTGATGGATCTACTGGATCAGAATTTGAATCTCTTACTTTTCTTATATCTGTGGTCATAGGAGTGCCCATGGATTTGCAATCCATCATTCCAAACTTCTGAAGAATATTTATTGCATACTTTTTCTTTTCCAAGGAATACTTCAACGCACTTCTGCCATACTTCTAGTCCGAAGTAATAATGCATGAGACCAAGATATTTCATATCAAACTCAGAAGCTAGTTCCTTTTTCCACTGGATGATGAGAGACTCTTCACCTGTTAGGAATATATCGTCCACATATAGCAGTAGAATCACAGGTGCATTGTTCACGACTTTGTAGTAAAGATTTGGATCTGCATGGCTTTTGGAGAAACCAAGTCTCATTAGGTAGTTGTCTATTCTGGCATACCAAGCTCTTGGAGCTTGCTTGAGTCCATATAAATCTTTCTTTAGTATGAAAACATAAGTGTCTCTAGAATGTACTTCAAACCCTTGAGGTTGTTCAATGTATACTTCTTCTTTGATTTCTCCATTGAGGAAAGATGTCTTTACATCCATCTAATGTAAAATCCATCCCATGGAAGTGGCAAGAGACATGATAGCTCTAATGGAAGTATATTTGGAAACCGAAGAAAATGCTTCATCATAGTCTTCTCCCTCCTTCTTGGAGAACCCTCTGGCTATGGACCTTGCTTTATATTTTTCCACGCTTCTGTCTAGTGCATGTTTGACCTTATATACCCATTTTGAAGTTACTATTTATTTTTCCTTAGGCCTAGGCACAATTTCCCATACATCATTTTTCATGATGGACTGGTGTTCTTCTATCATGTCTTATTTCCATTGTCTCTTCTAAACATATATTTCTATCATGGTTGCTTCTCCCCATAAAAACATATATAAACCTTGATCGTTTAGTAATTCCTTCACATTTTCTTCAATAGATATGTTCTTCCTTTCTACTACACCATTTTGTTGAGGATTATGAGGAACATTCAACTCCCTCATAATCCTTTCCAATTTACAAAAGGCAACGAATTCCTTGGATGTATATTCTCCTCCATTATCTATTCTCAAGGTCTTGATTTTCTTGTTTGTGAGGTTCTCTATCTCTTCTTTGAATTCTTAAAACTTGTTGAATACTTCGTCCTTTGTCTTCAAGAGATATAACCAAGTCTTTCTTGAGTAATAATCTATGAAGATTACGTAGTAAAGAGAACCTCCTAGAGATTTGACTGGCATCAGACTGCAAACATCTGAATGTATTAGACCTGGAATCTCTGTAGATCTATTGTTTCTACTTGGGAATGGTTTCTTGATATTATTTCCAAGAGCACATTCTTTGCAAATTCCTTCATGTGTAGACTGTAATTTTGGTATTCCTTCAACCATATTTTTTAGAAAAGGTAATGCTTGATAGTTAAAATGAGCGTACCTTCTGTGCCAAAGTTCATTGGGATTGACTTCATCATGTACAAGAGATTCATAATTTTGTTCTAGTAGTCTATATAGATTTCCTTCACGAGTTCCAATAACCCTGACATTCTCTATGTTGGAGTCTTTATGCCAAGACAACACTTTTCCATCTACAAAAGATATTATATTTCCTTTGTATTCTAGGCAAGATATGGATACAAGATTATTTTCTAAACCAGGTACATATAAGACATTGCTCAAATGAACATTGTTACATGTTTTCAACTTGACAGAGGCTTGTCCAATTCCTTCGACTAGGTAAGTTCTTTTGTGTCCAAGCTCTACCTTGTGCAATGTCTTCTTTTCATTTAGATTGGAGAGTTTGTCTTGATCTCCTGTCATATTCCTAGAAGATCCACTATCAATTATCCACATGTCATATTCAATCATTCATATGAGTGTTGAGTAGTGTAGATGACTAGTCTTTTCATGCATGACTTCGATTGACTAGTGACTGGTCATGCTTTGATCCAAAATTTCAAATTTGACATTTCTGCCTTTTGAGAGTGCCAAGAGGTGCGTTGGACTAAGGCGCACTTGAATACCTTCTTCTTGAGAGATATGTTCCATCATAAGGTGTTGGATCAGGGTTTTAGGGTTTCTACAACTGCACCTTCTAGTAACCCTAGTGACAGTGCTTTGGTAATTGCTCCTGCTAGAAAACCCTAGTAGAAGTTATTCAGCGAGCTCAGTATCCTTATGGCTATGCTTCCTTCCAATGATTATACTGAATGAAGGAGGTGTGGGCCCATAAATTGTTAGAATGTGCTTGTTTAACCATAGAAAATATCACTATTGTCACCCAACCATAGGCTGAAGCCACCCCCAAGCACCTTGACCTTGAAGAAGAGAAGAATCCTAGTAGAAGATCAATAGCCAAGAAAGGATAATGCACCAAGCAAGAAGTAACCAAACCTGATCAGAGAATCCAACCCATAAATATAGAAACTATAGACTTCAGAACTGGTGGCAACACCTTCTCCAGGACTTGTGCACAAGACTACCCAACTGCAGTGCACACAAGTGTCTCTCTACAATTTTGAGAGTTGTGTGTAAAGTGAAGACTGGCGCCCTGTATTTATACTAGTTCTGGAAGACTACCTGGGCCAACTTCTCATTTTGGGTACTAACTAATTCATATTAATTATCTCTCTTAGCCGACATCTCTTATAGGGTTACATTCACTTCTTTTCTTGCTTCCATAATATTCTAATATTGTCAAAGGTCACAATGGAGGTTGATACCTCCTGAAGCTACCTTAATATCAACAGGTCAAAGGCTTCTTGTGAGATAAGATCACTTTGTGGTGGAGCACATTCCATCGGAAATCAAGTGTAGTTTGTTCCTTGAGGATATCTTCGTCACAGTGGAAGGTGTGAGAATATAGGGGATTTGGGGAAGTAACCTTGGGGATTGTCCCCATGTGATGGTTTTCAAGTGGTAAAGTCATAGAGGAGGTATCGCAAATATGGTGCGATGGCGTGCTTGACATAAACCAAATTTCCAGATACTGTGGGTTAAAAATTATGGTCAATCGTAAGATTTCTTGGGCGAAATGAGCAGGGGAATTGGGGGGGAAATCCTCATACAGGCTATCAATGAACCATGGAGGAGTGGGAAGTGCCTCAGGCTCAGGAGAGAGGATATGAAAAATATCTGGAGAGAGAGTAGGGGGAATCACTTGTATCAAAGGAAGTGAGGGGTTTGGAGGATTTTGAATAAGGGCCATTTGGCGATGCCTATATTCAATGATCGTAGGACACTGGTATGTGAAATGATCAAGTGATTCACAGAGAGAGTAAGGGCACCTCAGCTATTCGTTGAATAAGGTCGTGACATAATGTATGTCAGTGACATGGGTACTTGATGATGCAGATGGAGGGGGTTCTTGTTGAAATATTTGGCGTACTATCATTAGCATCTGTCAAAACTGAGGTAGTGCAGGGAAATGGTGGGTGTAATGTTCATACTCTGAACAGATGGCACATGCAAATTTTGTTCACAACCCTTTACTATCTGTAGTAGGGGATGCGGTGGTAGTACTAGGTGTGGTGGATGAAGCGATGAGTGATGTGGTTTCTCGAGGGAGTTGTATTAAATTGCATAGCTCAGGGAGAGAGTGACATCTATTGGTGGGGTTTCCTTCTTTATCACATAGTGCGCAAGGTGGTTGAACTTTGGGGGGAAGTGGAATGGGGGGATCTTTCTTCTTCTGTCTACCCGCAGCTATAGTGGTGGTGTTGGCCAGTGGGGGGGAGGGTGGTGTCGTCAGAGTTAGGACTGGGATATGCATTGGGATTACCTCGGTTTGGGGAGGGAGGGATGGTTGAGGAACCATCTCAGGTGGGTGTAGATACCAAACTATAATAACAAGCACCATGTTAGGAAGGGTAAGCGTTGCAGCTACCTGGAAAGATTGTACACCCGATGGGGGGTAGAAGAAGGGGATTTGAGTGATGTCTTGGGGGATTGTCTCCCAAACCGGGATTTGAACCTAGGGTAGAGTGAAATATAGGATAAGTGGTGTCATAGGGTTCTCAGGGGGTGCCTGAGGTAGGATTTCTACAACTAGTGGGACGTCAGGGAGTGAAGAAGCCTTGGTGAGAGGAATGGTATCTCCAGTTTTCGTTCCATTAGAAGATATGACACACACTTATGCTGAGGGATGTATGAGTAGTGGTGCTCCATGGTATGTCCATAGCAAGGATGGGTCCTTGAAAATTCTAGGGGCCATCTCAATCAGTGGGTAGGCGTCGAAATTAGTGTGGACAAGAGGTAGGATGTTATCGATGTTGGAGGAAGGGTTGGGCTCGTAATGTGAAACTTGGTCAATGGTGATGATATTCTCGTTGTGGGGGAACATCATTGTTCGAAACATAGAAGAGGCCACAACCTTGATAGCATACATGTAGATATGTCCAAACAAGATGTTGTAATCGATCAGGGCATCGATAACCTCAATGTCAATAACAATGATTTTTCCCCTAATTTCAACAGGGAAATTTTGAAAGAGCCCTTCAGGAGAGGATGGTCATCCATCATAAACTCTCAAAGTGATGGCAGATGGTATTAGCTCAGGGGAGCCAAGTTTCTTCCACACGGTTTTGGACATGATGCATGTGGATGCACCTTCATCCATGATGCATCGATGAACTGTGATGTTCCGAATTTTGACTGGTATCTGGAAAGCTACCAAAGCGGGGAAATGGGGTTCCCCACAATCTAGATCAAAAGTGATGAGTCTAGTATCAGCAGGTTCAACTACCCCCAATGCGGAAACCAATGATTTCCATTGAGTGGGATAGGTTTGGAGGACATCCAAGACTGACATGGCTGCAGGAGATTGCGCCAAGTCATCGACCGAACTGTAATTGTGTGCCTCTCTAGCCTGAGGGTTGTTGACATTCTGTCATAATGGGATGCAAGGAATACAAAGGGGTAGTTTAGTGCTAGGGCATGGAATCATCAAAGGTTGCCCGACTGGAACTGGAACTACTTCCGAAGTGGTGGGAGTAGATTTAGGGGGTGCGCTGTATTGACAACTGCGTGTTTGTAGGATAATTTCTTCTTCACTAGTGAGAAGGATAGTGCGATCCACCAAATTCCCAGGGTTTTGATATTGTCCCATCTATGGTGGGGAAGGGTGTACTTCTTGTTGAGTATTCATCACACCTTGATGTGGAATAGGGTTTTGAAACACTGCCGGGGGTGGTTGTTGCAAATATTGTTGTGGGGCCTGCTAAAGGGCATGCGATGTTGGAGAACATGGCGTATTCATGGAATATTTCATCTGTTTGAAGTCAATGATTTGGGGGAAATGGTGAGTATAATGACCATGCTCACCGCAAAGGGCACAAGGGAAGTTCATCTGAAGGTTGTTGTTGGTCCTCCCTTTGGGTTTGTTGTTATTTTCCCCTTGGGGGTTCTGGTTCCCCTGATTTTGGTTGCCCCCAGTAGGTTGGTTTTGTTGGGGGTTGTTTCCCCCTGGTCCTGGGTTATTATTGTTTCGATTTTTCCCTTTCTTTTTGGCATTATTTGAATGATGGGCCGAATTTTCCATATTAAGTTGTTCAAAATTTTGAAATTGTTGAATGGGAGAGGGATGAACAAAGTTAACCCCAGCGTGTGGATGTCCTTGTGGAGGAGCAATGGGTTGTGGAGGACCAGGAAATGGGAAATATAGGTTATTTTGTGATATTGACTCGTAGGGTACATAGGAAGGCGTAGCGCTTTCGCTAGTGCTCAAGGTGTAAGATGAGGTAGAGGGGGTACCAGAACTTGGTTGAATGGTCGGGCACATCATGGGTGTCTATGCAGGTCCACTCATGGGTGGGGGGGGAATAGTAGGGTATGGTTATTGATAAGGGGAAGGAGGGTAATAAGGGGTTCCTCCATACACCATTGGATGTTGGGGTATATCGTACATATGTGGTGGTTGTATGTATGGATTGTGGTGTGTTGTAGTACCAATCAATCCATCTGCTAAGTGAGACATCCTAGGTTTGTCCTGGTCGAATGGTACGGGTCTCAGGACGTCAGGTAGTATCGTATATAAGTATCTTGACTGTCAATAAATGAGTTCATATTGTTGAGCCTTTCTCATGGCTTCCTCTTCACTTTGGGGGAAGGTAGAGGCCACATCTTTGGCAAGGAGAGAGATGAGTGATCTGAGAAACCAATCGAGGCATTTTTGTTTGGTGGTTTCTGCTTTGCATAAGCCACGTCACAGATGCCATTCATGAATGTGGACGGCGATATGTTTGGTTGAGGTTTGTTTAAACTCAGAGATAATTTCTAGACCATTTTCATGGCAAATTGGTAGTTGAAAGAAGGTAAAAAATGTTTTGGCCAGTGATTCAAAAGTCAGATGGGACCCTGATTTTTCATCTACATACCACTTGATTGATATGCCTATGAGTGTGCGCTGAAATAACCTTAATCGGATGGAGTCATCCATGATGTTGTTTGAAGAGCACTATAGGTGGAAGGTCATGACATGGTTGGTAGGATATTCTCCCGCCTTTCCTTCAAACTTGGGAATGCCCAAAGGTAGTTTGGTAGGCATCGCAGGCCATGTGGGGTCGTGCAATATAGGACTGTTTGTGAGCTTGCTCAGATCTGGTATGTTTAGGGAGGCCAAATATGAAATCTGGAGTGGCGGTGGAGGATTAGTTCCAGCCATGGTGTGAGTGGTTTGTGTGCCTGACCTGTGAGGGGGTTTAGGTGGAGTTGTACTTCCCCCTTGGGAATACGTTTGCCCCTCTCTTCCTTGTAAAGGAGAGCTAGTGGATGGTTTACCTTGCAAAGTAGACCCAAGTAAAGTGGAACCAAGAAAAGTTGATCCCAATATTGTATCACTCACAGGGGTGTGAGAGGGTTGGGTCGATGATTTGGCGAGACTAGGAACTCCTCCTAGAAGAGGAGGGAGGTTCTGCAAGCATCTGGAATGACGGATATTCTATGGGTTCCCTATGATGTCCAACTAGCAAAGTGAATGTGTGTGAATGATGATGAGAATAATAAAATGAACAAGAGTTTTTGTATAATTTTGGACCTTCACAATATATCCCACAATCATATGTAATCACAAGAGCATCATACATAAATCAATTGAAAAGAAGCATAGATGTGGGTAGGTGGATTTTGTCCACGTGGGAGAAAAAAGAAAACAAATTCTCATGTCCTAAAAATATGTAATGTCCTTCCTCTCAAATAGAACTTGACCTTCCAATAACACTCAACAGTGGGTTCTAAAGCCACCGGAAGAGGAACTAGTGAAGGAAGAAACAATCGGTTATAATGAGGGGTAGAGGGTGCATATCCCAAAAGAGTTGGCGATATTTCCCAATAGCCACACAAAATCTGTCAAGGTGCAATTGTAGCCCACAATTTCCACCTAGGTAGATGTCCTAAAATTTGGCCACTAGGTACCTTGGTCAAAGTGCGACATTTATATTTTCGGCCTCAAAAATGGGTCATGGGATGGATCCCTTCCAAGAGGTTGGTGCCTCAAGGGGGGACGCACAGAACAACCGGACCTCGGCCTTCGACCCTTCACGGGTATCTCCCTGCCTTATGGTGTAGGAACACTTGACTTGGAGGATTTAAAGTTCCCTATTTGTCAACTTCTATTGTTTGAAGATGTGAGAACCAGATAACAGGGAGTTATTTGGATGCCTATCCCCGAGATCTTACCTAGAATAAAAATTTCTTTTGGCACCTCCTCTAGAGGAAAACTTAGTGAGCTTTTATAAAAAAATTAGATGTGGTTGTTTGAGAGATTGGGGGTGTGAACCAATCTCATTTGAATTATTTGGGAGTGGATAATTCCTTCAAGAAAAAGTGGGATGTTTAGGAATCCCTTTGGAGGAAACCTACTTCAACCTCCACAATTCGAGATGAAATTATGTGAGTGAGTAGTGACTTTGTGTGTGAGAAAGTGATAAAATGTGCCAAATGTTTACTAAGTTAGGTGTCACCTTGCAGCATGTGGACTTAGTGTGGTCCTTACAAGTCTTGATTACCTATCTTACTAGATGCCATTGGTAAAACCTTCCAGAATTTTAAAGTCCCTAGAGAACTATCATGTGGACATATGGGTCCTTACCAATCCTTTAAACTCCCTAATGTGATTTAATATAAAAAAGATTTTAAAATAATCCTAGATTGAAAGCATGAGGGCATGTATGGGCCCGTTATAATAAAATTTAAACTCCCCTAGTGATTTAAACTAAGAAATTAGCTTCAAACTATCCTATCTTTGCAACATGTGGGCATGTTTGGTCCCTTACAAATTTAAGATGTTTTGAAAAGAAACTAAGACGGGGCCCTAGGGGGGCTTTGTTCTCTCCTAAAGATTTTGTTTTTAAGGGAGATGAAATCTTCCCTCAATCGTGTTTTTGATTCTCAATATCACTCTATGGTGCGAGAGAAGAGCATACTCAATGATTGAAGTTTGATTTCTGGTCCCAATGGAAGAGCTTATAGATGTGATAGTGAATGATTCCAACTTAACTTTTACAATCAAAACAAGCCATCCATGTGGCAACTCAAAGCAAAAAGAATAAAAAATATGGTTTTTAACCCCCTAAGTGCCTATGTTTTGACTAACCCTTCATGTGGAGAGGGAATCTAAGTGTGGTTCATATCACAAATTGCATAGAATCAATATTCAGAAGGCTAAGGGCCTTCAAAATATAACAAAAAACCCTTACAATGTTGGATTTCTGGACAGACGCGCGGGTCACAGAGAAGACAGAGGCGCATGTGGGGCCAATGCGCAAAGAAATAATGACATGTTGGCTCACTGTGCACAGAATGTGCTGAGAAACACATTTTTGTTGGCACACATGCTTAGAAGACATGCCCATGGGCTGAAAAACCTGCGCACATTCTGATACACGGCAGAGATGAAAATTTTGAATGAAATTCTCTTATTCTAGCTTTGAATTTAGCTTTTTACATGTAGGACTGGGTTGGTTATGATCCCTGCAAGGTAGATAGATAAAAAATAAGTGCTCAAACAACCCAAATAGGGAGGAAATTGATACATTATCCGCAGTACGGTTGCTAATCTGTTGTATCCTTTTCGCCACTTGGATGAGCAAAAGAGGGACACCTACAAGTCTAGTTGGGTTAGCTGAATAGGACAGAAGTTAGTGAAAGCATTAGACACATCAAGCACAAGAAATAAATAAACAACTAAGCTAATAACAACTAAGGAAACAAAACTAAAGTGCACATGGAAATTAGAACCAAAATCAACCAAACAATTGACCAATATTCATGCCACCAATGGATAGATTGTATTAGTGGGAAAACACCAAAGAGAAAGGGAGACTTATGGGTCCCCTATTCCTCCAAGGGAGGGCTCTTGAATCCTTTATGTGAGATCTCTTCTTACAAATGGAAAACTAAAAAGGAAATGGTGAAGAAATCCAAAGCTCATTCCCTCAAGAGGTGAGGAGAATAGCTCAATGAAATGATGCTAGTATGCTCCAAGAAGGAAAGAGGTTCCTTGTAGGAGACTAGAGAAAACATAACAACACAAATGGATTATTAGAAATATAGTGCACCCATGGCCTCTTTTTATAGAAACTCTTTGAGGCATTATCTAACCGGTCTTTAGTGTGAACAAGGGGCCCTTTAGGTCTTTGACCAATCCCCCACTCAGATTCAGTTCAGATTTGAGGGTCAAATTGACTTGGGAGATGAACCAGAAGGGGGTGGGAGGCCGACCATAATCAGAAATGCGTATTTCTCAGGTGTACACGGCTTTTTGCATACACAGTCACGCATTGGGCGCATGTGCACTTTTCCTGCGTTTTCGACTAGCGCACGTGTGCGCGTGTCCTTTATTTGTTGAGCGCATTTTGATTTTATAACCAATTGTATAGTTTGTGCCCTTTGGAAATTCATTTTTTTGGGCATGAATGAACTAATAGGTGTTTGGAGATGCTGGATTCATGTGACCATTTGTGGATGAAATTTCAGTGATAACACTTGACTTGTTGCACACTGCAAGAAACCTCCATTTGTCTGACCCAATTATCACATCTCTCTGCATTGATTTCACCATCATACATAGGTAATTCAAATTTCACATCAAGTTTTAATAAAGGCATTTCTTGTTTATGTTTATGGATATGTTTCTTTGCAGTGGATTTAGAACTTGAACCTGAAGAAGAAGGAGAAGAAAGAGAAGAAGGAGGTGAAGGAGGAATTTGAGGAGGATCCTCTCCTTATTCACTTTTTCCCTTTGAATATTCACCTAGATTTGGTCTCTTCCATTCCAGGTAATCCTCATACAAAACCTTCATCATCTCTGACATGGCAAAGAAAGTTTTTCGAAACTCTTTCTCATCTTGAGAAAGTCCCTCTTTTGATGCCATCTTCTCATTTTGAGAAGTTATATTTCTCAATCCATTCAATGGATTCTCTTCAACAATATCACCTTCACCATGATTCATCCTTTCCTTGGTTAACATGCAAACTCAAAAACCAACTGTCAACTAGCTCTGATACCACTTGATCTGAAAATTTATTTTAAACGACAATGGTTGAGTTATTAAGAATGAGTTAAATTACCATTTAGGAAATTAATGAAAGAGGAATCATGACATCCATATAAACATATCCATATATATAAATAATCATGAAGAACAAAAAACCATAAAACACTAAAGTGATAACGGAGTTCGGCAATCTCGCCTACGTCTCCGAGCCTTTGTCTTAGCGGGATTTCCTATTTGTATTAAAATATTTTCAAGTACATCATGAATGTTCCAATAGATTACAAAATAGATCTGGTTGTGTTCTACCAGATCTCACAAACCCATCAAAATTGACGGCACCAAAAATGGATGTACGAAGCTTTCAGAAATGGCCCACAAAGGTGCGCTCCTCAATAGCTTCCCTGCATGACAATGGCTTTGGCTCAAAAATTTTGTAGAATAAACCTCATATGAACCTCATTTCATGGTTTCAATATCCCCTATTTTATATAGGCATGAAGTTGGTAACCATCTACCAACTTCCCCCCAATATCTTCCTCAAAAAGGGCTCAAGATCTCTAAAAAATGACCAAAATCCCCTCAAATTGCTGAGAGAATTACTAAAAATCATAATATAAAGTATTACAACCCACTTTTTCATTTAATCAAGGAGAAGCCCCTTTTATGTGGTCTCTTGGTCACATGTATCTCTCCATGTGGCCTAGCACCAAAGCTGTGTGCACTGGCCCCTCATGTTCTTGGTCCTGGTCCCATGTGTGGCCATGTGCCCACACCCCTGACTCCCATGCTCTCTAACTGTTATACACCTAGTCATTTAGCTCTGGGTTACACCCTTTATTGGAGGGCTATCTTGGCTGACCGGGGCTAACCCATACACCTCCACGCTATCGAAATGTATGCTGGGTCATATGGCAATGTAACGCGAATCGGGGGCTAGCTCCATATATTTGCGCCAACACAAAACCAACAGTCATATAGTATGGGCATATGCAGGTGTCAAAAACCATGGGTTGGACCCTAGCCCTGACCCTTTAACCTTCCTCCCATACACATATATCAACTTAAATATATGCTTTTTGCCATGTTTTAAGAAGGATTATCATGGGCGGGCTGGCTAGCCTGGCCCTGCCAAAATGCTTGCCATCGGACCAGAGGTCACGGGTTCAAAACCCATTGACACCATAACATTTTTCCAAAACAATGAACCAATAAATGGGTGCCACATGGAAAGCGCCCATTCGTCCAACTATCTGCCTAGCTGTTAGTCCATTCATATTCCACTGTACCTTCCACGTCAGTGCCACATGTTGTACGGACTGTACAGACTTGCCACATCAGTCATACGGATGTGCCACATGTCACCCTTGTAGTGGTGACATGTGTCACTCCCTTATTGGTCCACCTATACCTGTCCAATAAGCATCCATTGTACCTTTCCACATCATTTGTACGACCGTACAGTCTGTACAGTTAGCTACAACGTTAGCACTATACAGACTGTACAGTCAACATTTTTTTGCATGTTTGACGAAATGAACAGACCATGATATCTTGAGCATAAAATGTCTATTTGATCCTGTTCAAGTTGTGTTGGGTTCGTATTGACGAGGCCTACACAGATGTCTATTTTGAATCTATTATGAGAACTTTGGTTTTTAGGCCTTTTTGGACCCATTTTGGTCCCGAGATCCAATCCTGGATCACCATGTAATTTATGCCAATTTATTTCTGAGATAATATAAAATCCTCTCCACTTTGAAACGGTCCAGAGATGTATTCCATTCTTGGGATGAACTTCATTATCATTTCTTATGTTCTTGTTCTTTTTCTCATCTTTTCTCCATGATTATGTCTTCTTTAATCATGTTGCACATAATCTTTTATTTATCCTCTTAATGAAATTCATGTAAATGTCATTGATGGAAAGATCTAGGATCATGTTGGTATCAGAGAATTCTTATTTGACTTGAATTGTGAGTGTAAATGCTTACCAAGGCCAAGCTCAAATCAAGTGAAGGAAAACTTAAGACTTTCAACCCTGAGATTGGACATGCAACTCAAAGAAGGGAAATGGAGGATGAAGAAATTTGTGCAGAGAATGAGAATGATTTCCACATAAATTTCTACCAAATGTTAGGCATGTTATAAAAATTGTTTGCATATTATGAGAAGAGAGTGGCCAAAAATGAGAAGAAGAAGAAATATAGAGAAGAGGATAATGCTTCAGTGAACCATGGAATTGGAGGAGATCCTCTAGAGCCTCCATCACCATATTCAAGTTCAATCTCTTGTTCATATTCCTCTCATTCTCATCATTCTTTTGCTCATCATTCTAGTTTTCATCCAAGTACTTCTAAAAATCCATTTTTGAAACTAGATGTGAAATTTAATTTTCCCATGTTTAATGGAGAAGCTAATGCAGATAAGCTTAATAATTGGATCAAACAGATAAAAGTTTATTTTTGTGTACAACATATCAAAGAGGAAGAGGAGAATATCCAGTTGGCTTCTCTTTGGCTGGAAGGAACAACCCTTGTATGGTGGGAGAGAAAACTTTAGAAAGGTAGTAAGAATAATGGTAAACTCCTTTCTTCGTGGTCTAAATTTACTTTTGCATTGATTTTTTTTTTAATCCATTGGTTTATGTTCATAAAGCCATGATGGAATGGAAAAATCTAAGACAGGTTAAATATCAAAGTGCTCATAGTTTCACAGAGGAGTTTAGGAAATAAGCACTTGCATTGAATGTTCATGTAGATTCTCATGAAACTTTGATGAAGTATATTGGTGCAATTCACAGTTACATTTGACATACATTATTATTGTTTAATCCAACAAACTTAGATGAGGTGCGTGTGCAATATACTCACCTTGAAATCAGGGGAAATAATGTATAGGAAGATCAAAAGAATTCAAAATACTATTTCAAAAGGAAAGGAAATGGAAATTATAAGAGGACAACTACAAAAAATAAAGAGGGAGAAAACACAGCTAGTACTCATTGCTAGAAAGATGGGCACATTGATGAGCATTGTTGGAAGTTGCATCCAAATTTAAGACTGAAGTGATTTGGTGGCCAAAGGAAGCAAAAAAATGTTTCTACCATCCAACAAGACATCGGTGACGACTCAAGTGATGGGGAAAATATCACAACCATTGGATTACAAGGTAAATTTCCCTTGCTTGGTAGTTCAAGTTCTGAAATTCCATCACTTGAAAATGATAAAAAAAGAAGTGAATTATTCCACATAAGAGTAGTGACCAAACACAAGTGGAAACATTGTTTGATCTGGGCTCACAAGTTAACTTGATATATGAAAATATTGTAAAGAAATTGAGATTGACCACAAGACCTCACTAGAAACCTTACCCTCTTGGTTGGATCCATGACAATGAAAAACTTCAAGTTACCAATCAGTGTAGATTGATATTTTCTATTTCTTCTAAGTGGATAGATGAGGTTTATTTGGATGTGGTTCCTTTGGATATATGTGGTATTGTATTGGGGATTCCTTATCTTTATGAAAAAAAATATATCTTCTTCCGAAAAGAGAATAAATACCATCTCCCAAAAGATAGAGTGTTATATATTGTTAGGGCTCACAAAAGATGGATTTTATGGTACTCACACCATTTCCCTGTTTCCTTCTTTGTATTCTCATTGCCCTTTTTGTGTTTCTTCTTGGACTGGTTGTCTTGAGGGAGACCATCTTGACTTGGTCCCTTGCTATGTGGGTTGGGGATCCCTTTGACTTGCTTTGGCTGTGAGGGGTTTGCAAATCCAAACTCTCTCCTTTTCTGCTTAAACTTTTTCTCAATCTTGACAACATATCTATAATTCGTGCCCAATGAGGTGATGTCCAAAAACTCCATTTCAGTTTGAATGTATATATGCAAACAACCACAGTATTTGAGCACCAGATGACACTCAAAGTATTTGATACCCAATTTGGTGCATAGGGTATGGAAAATATTGGTGAAATCTGATACTGTCTAGTCTCTTTCTTGATGTAGGGTGGTCCATTTGGTGTATTGGTCCTCGTGGCTTCCAACAGGGTAGTATTGTTTTTTAATGGCGTCCCGGAAGGAATCCCATGTAAGGGCCACCACAAACATTATAGATTCCTCTATGAACCTTTTCTCAGAGTAAGTATCCCACCAGTCTTTAACATGGGGAATGACATTCAGGACTGAAAAAATGATCTTTTCCCTATCAGAAAAATTGTGGACCGAAAAATACCCTTCAAGAAGATTCAACCATTTATCTACAACATCTTCATCTATCAGTCCTTCAAATAATGAAATATAAAAATTTACCTATACCTTGAAGGGGGTTGCATGGACGCTTGATCAATATGCTTCTCCTGTGGGCAGTTGTAGAAGGATCTACGCGAAGTTGTCCATCATTTCGTTCCTTTACCGTGCGAGGGATTCCTCGAGAAAAATTTTAATATGATCTCCTTCTCCATCATATTTCTTTTCATCCCCCATGGTTTGTTGTCGGGCTCGACATGACCGATATTGTAATGGATTGAAGGGTTCGAGTCCCAACTTCTTTTACCTAGATCTTGTCGGGTACATGCACGAAGAAAAATAAATGAAGAGAAGACCACTTTGATACCACTAATCCAGATTTAGGAGCGAAACAAACTGATTTACATTCTGAATACAATAAACACAGAGATATCTAGTGAACAATATCTTCTATTGAATAATGAAATAGGTTGAAACTGTAAAACTGCATAACTGAAACACTTGCTCCAATGGTGGTAGCTATCTCTAAGAAGAGATATGGCTGCTATGCGCATACTTCTAAGCAGAATGAATTACAATGAGGCTTTAGAGGCCTTTTTTATATTACGCATGAATGCCAAAACCCTAGAAATCTAAAAACCTAACCCTAGAAGGTGAAACATCAAAATTCATGTGAGCCCCTATGGGTAAGTTGGTGTAAGTTGGTACCCCAACTTCCCTGGGTCGTAACTTTTTCATATGAACTCTGTTTTAGGCATGTGATAGCCCATTAGAAAGGTCTTTTAGAGAACTACACATTCTATAGTCAAATTCTGACTTTGTCTACAATTTGACTATGGAGAGCCAAAAACACAATGTTTAGGGCCCCAAAATGACCCTGGAAGTACAACAAGATGTGTTGACATGAAAACATATAAAATAATCTAGTTGGATTAGGCGAGAGGCCACCAGTATCCACCGGGAGGATGTGTGGGGCTTCAGATAACCCCAAAAGTGTAGAACCTTTTATCACATATAGTTGTCAAAAATTCGCAGGACGACCAAGTATGTGGTCTGCACAGAAGCGTCCAAATGCAACACTCAAAGCGGTCTATTGAGGGTTCGAAGAAAGAAAGCAGGCAGGTTCAATTTTCAATGACGAAGATCTCAGGAGAATTTCAGATCAACAACTCTTAGTCTTTCAGAAGTTCAAAGTTGCGCGAGATTTAAAGATCAGGTGGAAGACCCGAAGTTGCAATTCAAGCGCCACGTGTCATCTTAGATTGAATGGTCATGATTTACTTTGGGAGTATGGTTTTCAGGATTTTTGTCTTCTCCCCTCTCATTTTCCTCCCAATTAATTTCTCCCAGAGTTACAAATCAAGCACCACGCGTCCTTTCAGATCGGACGGTCATGATTTACTTCGGGAGTTCGGGCTTCGGGAGTTTCGGCTTCCCCACTCCCATTTTCCTGCAAAGTTATTTTTCTCGAAATCATAGATCACGTGCCACACGTCCTTTCATATCGGATGGTCGTGATTTACTTCAGGAGTTAGGGCTTCGAGATTTTCGGTTTCCCCTCTCCCATTTTCCTCCGAAGTGATTTTCCCTGAAGTCACAGATCAAGCGACACGCGTCCTTCTCCATCGGACGATCAATATTTACTTCGGGAATACAGACTTCAGGATTTTTAGCTCCTTTCATCTCGCTTTAATCCGGAGCATTTTCTTCCAAAGTCCACAGATCATTTCCGCGTGTCCATCCAAATCTAACAGCGGTAGTTTTCTTCGGGACTCTGGGCTTCGAGATTTTTAGCTTCCTTGATCTCGTCTTCATCCAATGTGTTTTCTCTCGGAGTTTAAAAACCCCTGTTGTGTGTCCTCCTCATATCGATGTTCATCATTCACTTCGGAGCTCTAGTTGTACATGCATACTGCCCTCAAACTCTAAAGTACCAAATTACATGGCAGTCATCAATTCAGATATGTGTTGCTCTCATCAATCATGACACCTGGCATCCACCTAGAGATGACACATGGCACTAAGTCCAGGCGCCTTTGGGCATATCATTCACTTGTTTCCAAGTGACACATGTCACCTCTCTTTTCATGACACGTCAACATAGTGACGTAAGGCCAACATGTCAGATCATCCTCCGGGAAGTGTTCTTGTTTAGTGCCAAAATTAGCGCCATAACCCAGCATGGTTAGAATGATCCTAAAATTGGCAGGAGGATAAAATTTAGGGGTGGAGCTAAATTCAGTAGGAGCGCCCAGATCGTAGATCGTGACCAGATCAACGACCACATTTCATTGCAGGGATGCAACAAGCTCAAACGATAAAATTATTAAGCGGTCCCGCAATTGAAACCATGGTAGAGAGAAAGAGATACGTGGCAGAAGGTGGTAGATTGCGATCTCAAAAGAGGTGTATTTCTAAACTTCTTTGTACGGCCCCACAATCATGTGCTTATAAATGTCAAATTCAAGAGCAGTGCGTGGCCACCCCCTAGGCATTAAGCCTCGTTACGATCCCGAGAGAAAGCAGTTAATGAAAAAGGATTGGTAGTTAAAACCTTGACTCACTCCATAAATAGAAGGTATGGAAGGTATGGCCTTGGAGACAGAATTGTCAGCTTGAAGTACCCCTATGGATGGTTTTTCTTGCAGGCCCATGCTGATCTGAACTCGTGTCTGACAGAAAGATGCATGTACAGTCTGACAGAAGAAGGCACAGACGAAAGGCTTTGAATGGAATGGCTAGATCAAACTCCTGGTAGTTGTGGATTAATCTGAGTATAAATTTATCAATTCAAGATTTTGTTAAGGTCGTTGAATGGTTGAGCAGAGCTCCCTACTGTGTAATTTTTTATGCCAAAACTGTTCTCTGGTTATGTATCAAATTTGAGACTTTCGCATTAATAGAAGTCAACTTCTTTCATCTCTTTGCTTAAAATGTGTTGAAACACTCGGGCATGGAAGATCCATTCGAGGGTTGTGGTTCTATTGTAATGTAGGTTTGATTACAGTTTTGTTGTGACTAGTTTTAGTTAGCTTCTTTTTTATCGTATTTCCCCTTATGCTGAAAGGCTCGGGCATGGAGGATATAGTCAAGTTGTTGTAGTTGCATGGTAATGTAGGTTTTATTATTATGTTGTTGTGACATATTTCAGTGTCTAAATATTGAGTTAAAGATTTCTCTTGAGCCTGAGTTTTTCTTCACCAAGTTGCTTGAAAGCCAGATGCTCATAGCAGTCTTGTTCACCTCTCTCAACAAGTCTTCCTTCTTCTCACACTTAAACTCAAATCACTGACTGAAACTAATGAGGACCTCACTTCCCTATGGATTTCTTGTACAGTTCTTGTGTTAAAAAATTCTTTTATTGATCTTTGTCCATTTGACCTCCATTCATAAAACCATCCCAATACGTTTACATTTTGATGGGTACTGGGCTTATCCTCTTGTAGTCAGAGGGTAATTCTCAGTGCTAACATTAATGGAATCGCTACCAGGGATGGAAGTGAAGATATCTTCCATGGGAGAATGACAATGATCAGATCTAATATTTGATGGTGAACAAAGACTAGACACATTTAGACTGCATATCATTCACCTGACGACTCCATGATTAAAGAATCCAATGGCGACTCCAAAATTTTAAGAATTCATATTTTCAGATGGAAGCCATATTGGGTCGGAGGTTTTCTCCTTTTAATTTCTCTGTTGTTCCTGGTTTCCCAAATGTTGTTCCTACTATGGATGAGTGGGGTGATTTTTTGCCCACATTTGGAAAACATAGAGATGACATCCCTACTAAGCATTTGCTTGAGTTTCATGAACTCATTCATCAGTGGGGAATACACCATGAGGATGAATTAATGAATATGTTCATGTACTCATTAGAAGGGGATACTCATGAGTGGTATCTATCCTTTCCCCCTGCTAGCATCTCCTCACTCAAGTTTCATGTAGCTTTCAATACTCATTGTCAAAAGTTTTATTCCTCTGAGTTAATTTGTCATAGTTGTTGTGAGGATTATAAAGACTGTGTTCAAGATATAAATGATTCTTATGAAGGATATGAGGATGAATAATATGCCTTGGATGAGGAATCATCTCTTTCTCTTCCCTGTTCATTTGCATCAGATGAAATCTGTGTTTTTTGTCTCATTAAGGAAAGTGAAGAAATTGAATTTGTTCTGGAAGATGATATTCTTTGTAGCCCTTTATATAAAAAGCCTATATATGAGAAGCCTATTTTTTACTCATATGATGATGATAAGGTATTGCTTCTTGGATTGAATCTTGAAAGGCAGCCTGCGTTTAATAATGAAGAACATTTTTCTCAGGTTGGGAAAAATATACCTCTTGATAGTTCGTTCGAGGCTCCCCCCTCATTCGATCATTACAGAGACAGTGATGAAGATGCTGAGGTGTTTTTTGTCTTAGAATAAAAAATCATTAGCATCCATCCTTCTGATGAAAATGAAAGCTTCTGCCAAGAGAAACATGTTAAGGAGAAACAACCATTTATTAATATACATAAGGAGATTCCTTGCCATCAACTAGCAGATGTTATCAAAGGGGGGGAAATAAAAGTGGATCAACATCCTACATCATCCTTTCACTCACTTGTGATTGACACAGACATTCAGCCAAATGTGAGCAGTTGTAAAATAGAGCAGTATTTATGTTACCAGCTTAGTAGGGTTTATCACCTATTTGATGACCTTGTAGGGGAATAAATGGAGTTGCATCTTCCCAATGTATTGAAGCCTCCTAGCTTTACCTTACCTTCATCATTAGGAGGAAATCCAAAGAATGTAATTAATTCACTATCACAATTTCATTGTCCCTTGTTGATCAGTGACAGAGTAAATAAGTTTTCAGTTAGGAAGATACTTGAATGGCTATGGTGGAAGTTTGTTATCACCTAACCTATTGTAAAAATCAGTTAGTGTAGGCTTGTACATAAATAAGCTCCTTCTGGAGCATGTGTGTTTGAATTTTTTTAAGTATATAGTGTACATATCATCCTGTGGTCCTCAACAGGATGTTTTTGAGCTCGACTCCACAACCCAAAGGCTAAGGCATTGGAACTGTGCATTCTTGTCATCTCGCAGGGATCATGCCATCCCCTGTGGAGCCAAATGTTATCACATATAGCTTTCAAAAGGTAACTGGACGACCAAGTCCATGGTATTCACAAAAGCATTCAAACGCAGCACTCAAAGCGGTCTATTGCGGGCTCGAAGAAAGAAAGTAGGCAGGTTCAATTTTCAACGACGAAGATCCCATGAGCATTTCAGATCAATGACTCTCGATCTTTCGAAAAATCAAAGTTGCATGAGGTTTAAAGACCAGGTGGAAGCCCCAAACTTGTAGATCAAGAGCCACACGTCCTTTCAGATCGGACGGTCATGATTTACTTCGAGAGTTCGGTCTTCGGGAGTTCGGTCTTCTCCCCTCTCATTTTCCTCCAGAGAACTTTCTCTTGGAGTTACAGATCAAGCGCCACGCGTCCTTTCATATTGGACGACCATGATTTAATTCAGGAGTTCAGGCTTCAGGAGTTTCAGCTTCCCCACTCCCATTTTCCTTTGAAGCGATTTTTCCCGAAATCACAAATCAAGCACCACACATCCCTTCAGATCGGATGGCCATGATTTACTTCGGGAGTTCGGTCTTTGGGAGTTTCGGCTTCCCCACTCCCATTTTCCTCCGAAGTGCTTTTGCCTGAAGTCACAGATCAAGCAGCGCGCATCCTTCTCCATTGGATGATCAATATTTACTTTCGGAATCTGAACTTTGGGAGTTTTAGCTCCTCCCCTCTCACTTTCATCAAGAGCGTTTTCTCCCGAAGTCCACAGATCGTTGTCACATGTCAAACCAAATTTAACAGTGGTATTTTTCTTGGGGACTCTGGGCTTCATTAGTTTCATCTTCCTCACTCCCTTCTTCATCAAGGGTGTTTTCTCCCAGAGTTAACAGATCCATGTCGCGTGTCCTCCTCAGATCGACGGTCGTTGTTCACTTCAGAGCTCCATCTCTACATGCATACCACCCTCGAGCTCTGAAGTGCCAAAGTACGTGGCAGTCATCATTTCATATATGTGGCGCTCTCATCAATCATGACACCTGGCATCCACCTGGCAATGACACATGGCACTCAGTCCAGGCGCCTTTGGGCATATCATATGCTTGTTTCCAAGTGACACGTGTCACCTCTCTTTTCATGACACATCAACATACTGACGTAAGGCCACCACGTCAGATCATCCTTCGGGAAGTGTTCTTGTTCAGTGCCAAAATTAGCACCATCTCCCAACATGGTTAGAATGATCCTAAAATTGGTAGGAGGATAAACTTTAGCGGTGGCACTGAATTCCATAGGAGTGCCTAGATCGCAGATTGTGACCATATCAACGAACAGGTTTCATTGCGGGGATGCAACATGCTCAAACGATAAAATTATTGAGTAGTACCACAATTGAAACCATGGTATATCAAAAGAGTTACGTAGCGGAAGGTGGTATATTGCAGGATCAAACGTGGTGTGGCTCCAAACCTCCTTCGACGGCCCTACAATCACGTGCTTATAAATGTCAAATCCAAGAGAAGCACGTGGTCACCCCTAGGCATTAAGCCTCGTTGTGATCCCGAGAGAAAGAAGTTAATGAAAAAGGAGTGGTGGTTGATACCTCGACTCACTCCATAAATAGAAGGCATGGAAGGTCTGGCGATGGAGATAGAACTATCAGCCTGAGGTACCCCTATGGATGGTTTTTCCTGCAGGCCCATGTTGATCTAAACTCGTATCTGACAGAAGGATGCACGCACAGTCTGACAAAAGAAGGCGCAAACGAAAGGATTTGAATGGAATGGCTAGATCACACTCCTGGTAGTTATGGACTAATCTGAGTATAAATAGATCAGTTCAAGATTTTGTTAAGGTCGTCGAATGGTTGAGCAGAGCTCCCTACTGTGTAATATTTTATGCCAGAACTATTCTCTGGTTATGTATCAAATTTGAGACTTTCGCATTAATAGAGGTCATCTTCTTTCATCTCTTTGTTTAAACTGTGTTGAAACACTCAGGCATAGATGATCCAATCAAGAGTTGTGGTTCTATTGTAATGTAGGTTTGATTACAGTATTGTTGTGACCAGTTTTAGTTAGCTTCTTTGTTATCTTATTTCCCCCTATGCTGAAAGACTCGGGCATGGATGATCCAATTGAGTTGTTGTAGTTGCATGGTAATGTAGTTTTAATTATTATGTTGTTGTGACATATTTCAGTGTCTGAAACTTGAGTTCAAGAGTGCTTTTGAGCCTGAGCTTTTCTTCACCAAGATGCTTGAAAGCCGGATGCTCATATCAGTTGTGTTCACCTCTCTCACCAAGTCTTCCTTTTTCTCACACTTAAACCCAAATCACTGGTTGAAGTTAATGAGGACCTCACTTCCCTATGCATTTCTTGTCTAGTTCATGTGTTAAAACATTATTTTATGAGATTTTTCCATTTGACCTCCATTCATAAAACCATCCCAATACATTTACATTTTTGTAACGTCCCTGGCCATCAACCCCCACTACCGGACAACGCTACTACGCAGAGCATAT
>ML793041.1:164730-182747 GCA_009831015.1 Picea engelmannii
TATATATATATATATATATATATATATATATATATATATATATATATATATATATATATATATATATAAAGAATATGCATTAAATCAAATTAACACATTTAACATGGAGTTACTGTTATCATACAGACTTAATGGAATTAACAACAATTCAAACTTGCAACGAAATACATGATAACATTTCAAGACATAGACATGCATCACATATAAATTAAGTACAAATTTAATACTTATTTTTTAAACTGGCGTATCACCACCAACTATGTGTAGACCTTCCACAAACCTCCCAGCCTTAGACCGCATTGCTCATCAATCTCAGCAATAGGTCACCCCCGAGCTAGGACTAAGATCCATTGGGCAAGGGAATCCTAGGCTAGGCAATGTCAACAGGAAGACACATAGTTTATGAGGATGGATTCTCTCCCAGGAGCCACTTATGTCCACTTCTCACAGAATCTCATTCCCTACATGTCTGTCCCACCCCAGGAGTATACACCTTCATTGTCACTAGGACGGTCCTTCGATTGCTAAACCTCCCTTGCCTTGGGCTTCAGCAACAGGTCAGACTAGAATTTTTTGAGATCTGTGGCAGCTACAAGACCACTTCTAGGAGTTCTCACTTCTTCCGTGCACTCTCTCTTCTAGAGAGAGTCGCTCACAAGCCTGACAACCTACTTCTTCAGCTCCGTTCTAGCACAAGGAGGAAAACAGTAAGGCTCAGCATGGAAAATATGACGGTAGCCAATCACACTCAGCCAAGGGACTACATGGCCACAACAACCCACAGTTAAAACACACACGGCATAAACAATTACGATATGTTCAAGTTTCTCAGAAGACAACAACCCAAACAGTTAAGCATGAAATCGGATTTGTACTATGGATAAACCTAGGTTCACAGAACACACAAGTCAGCCTTTCCCTCCCGACTAGTTTCTCAGATGTGCGTGGTTATGTGGAGGTCCAATGCAGAGGTAAAACGGGTACAGACTGAGGATGTGTCGGCTTCTCAGGAAAACATCATAGGATGACCTCACGGTTTTAGGTTTCAGATGCATACGTGAATCTTGCAAAGGTCGAATACATAGGCCATGGGATTCACAGGAATACACCGGTCGACTTTCAGTTCTAGTTATCAGGAATGCGTGACAAGAAAATTAAGCAGAGGTCGATCATAGAGGTAACACAGTTCAGACAACGGATGGAAGAATGGAGGACGAACCCCCATCATGGCTCAATTCTTGGGTTAAATTGCATGTTCCTGAGCTGACACATGTCTCCCATGAATTTGTATGCACTCCATCAAGTATGTGTTCCCTTTTGCACACATTGGAGCTGCATGCATTACCTCTCCCAGGAATTAGGATAAAAACATAACTTTCACACCACTTTGGAATAATAATAAATTATTATTCAAGGAATTATTACCTCAAGCTTAGCCCCTCTTCCAACCTTTCATCCCCCTCTCCCTTACCTATTATGTGGAATCTTAGTCCCCCATCACTCTTTCTTCGTGGTCGGTCGGCATGCAACGATGTTTATATATTATATTAATGATCTTTATAATTACATATATAAAAACAGGCTCCTAGCCTTTAACACTTAGGCTCTCTGACCTAATAAACACATAATCCCGCCATCTTATCAATACTCGGCTCACTAGCCTACAAAACATGATTTACAATTCATAATATAATTGGGGTACATCCTTGGGGTATTACAATCCCCTCCCCTTATTTTTTCATTGTCCTCAGTGCAACTTTTACACAACATTAGCAAGATTTTCAAAATCTTCAAAAATATGCGGTTATTTTGCTCGCATAGCATCCTCATGCTCCCATGTCGCATCCTCAGGTCCGTACCAGGTCCACTGGTCCTTTACAAGCTTTATGGCTCGATTCTGGAGTTGTTTTCTTTTCATGTCCAATATGCGCATAGGATGCACTTGCAGGACACGTTCTTGCTCCACCAGAATCACATTCCAATCGATTACATGATTAGCATCGGGTATATATTTCTTAAGAAATGAAACATGAAATACATTATGTACAGTCATGGATGCAGGTAATGCAAGCATATATGCAACTGGCCCAATCCTTTCTATGATTTCAAATGGTCCACAAAATCTGGCTGCCAACTTGGAGAACCTTCCCAGCTCCAGGGAACTTCTATTGGCTTTTACTTTCAGGAAAACATGGTCACCCACTTTAAACTCTCTATGGGTTTTGTTTTTATCAGCATAAATTTTATGCCTGTCTTGGGCAACTTTCAAATTTTGCTTAATCTTCAGCATTTGTTCTTCCATTTCTTTGAGCAAATCTGGACCAACTACTGCTCTATCAGTTGGATTATCCCAGCTTACTGGAGTATTGCACTTTATTCCATAAAGTTCTTCAAATAGGCTCATCTTCAACGATGCTTGATACCCATTATTGTAGGTGAATTCTACCAAGTGTAGGTAGTCTTCCCATTTCGATGGTTTGTCCATAACATACATCCTCAATATGTCTTCTATTACTTGATTCACCTGCTCTGTCTTCCCATTCGACTTAGGATTATAGGTTGTACTGAAGTTCAGATTCGTTCCGAACCCCTTGATATTTGAGGTAAATTTTGGGTCTCTGAAAAACACAATTGTCTTGGGAATTCCGTGCAATCATGCCACTTCCTTCATAAATATGTCGGCAACATCTGTTGCCTTGTGAGTAGTCTTTAATGGAATGAAATGGGAAGCTTTTGTAAGCTTGTCCACTACCACCATGATTGAATCATGTTGCTTGCCTATTTTGTGCAATCCCGTGATGAAATCCATTTTCGCTACCTCCCACTTCCATTCAGGAATGGGTAAACGCTGCAGCAACCCTGTTGGGTGCCTGTGTTCAGGTTTAACCTTCTGACACTCCATACATCTGGCGATGTATTTTGCAATCTCTTTCTTCATACCTAGCCAAAAGAAATGGCTTTTGATTGTTGCCACATTTTTCTGATATTCAGGGTGCCCTACATAAGGCACATTATGCATTTCATTCAAAATCATAAGTTTCAAGTCCTGGACATTAGGTATATAAATTTTGTTCTTGTACAGAAGTGTTCTATCAGTTTCCAATTTATAATTCTCCACTTTCTGTGGCATCTTACCTTGTTGTATCTTTTCTACCAAATCCCTGTATTGCAAATATGTATTTGCAGCCTCCAAAATTCTTCTTTTAATATCAGTTCGGTACATGCTAATGCATGTAACATGCAATTCATGCACTCTCCTACCGAGCGCATCAACCACTTTGTTTTCCTTTCCTTTGATATGCTTGATATCAAAATCGTACTCATAAAGAAACTTCAACCATCTACTCCGCCTAGCATTCAAATTTGGTTGATCAAACAAATATTTCAGACCGTTGTGATTTGTTCTCAGTTCGAACCTCCTTTCCATGAGGTAATGCCTCCATTTCTTTAGAGCGTGTACTATGGCTTCCAACTCCAAATCATGAGTTGCATAGTTCCTTTCGTGCTCTTTCAACTTTCTGGATTCATAACATATTACGAATCCATTATGACTGAGGAATCCTCCCAGTCCTTCTTTGCATGCATCTGTGCACACCACAAAATCTTCATTTGGGTCTGTAATCCTCAGGATTGGAGCACTGGTTAACAAATGCTTCAATCACTGAAAGTTTTTCTCACAATATTTTGTCCACTGAAAATTCTTCTCCTTCCTTTGAAGGGAACTGATGGGGTGAGCTATCCTCGAGATCCCTGCAATAAACCTTCTATAATAATCAGCTAGACCCATAAAGGATCTAACTTCCATCACATTCTTTGGCGCTGACCATTCTCTAATGGCCTCAATCTTCTCAGGATCTACAATTATCCCATCCTTCGAAATAATATGCCCCAAGTAATGGATCTGCTCCTGATAAAACGAGCACTTTCTCAACTTGGCATACAGTTGGTGCTCTCTTATCACCTGCAAAACCATCCTCAGATGTTGTTCATGCTCTTCCTCTGACTTGGAATACACTAGAATGTCATCCAGGAATACTATGACAAACTTGTCTAGATAGTCCCTAAATACAATATTCATCAGGCACATAAAAACAATGGATGTGTTTGACAGCCCAAACAAAACCATTGCGAACTTGTAATGACCATACCTTGTTCTAAAGGCTATCTTAATGATGTCTTCTTCCTTTATCCTTAACTGATGATATCCCGACCTAAGGTCTATCTTCGAAAATATCTTCGCATCCTTCAACTGATCAAAGAGGTCATCAATCATCGACAGAGGATACTTATTCTTTACAGTTACTTTGTACACAATCTCAACGTCCCAAATTTCTTCTTCACGAATAGGATCGGGGCACCCCAAGGTGACACGCTTAGGCATATATACCCCTTCTTTAGACACTCTTCAAGCTGCAATTGCAACTCTTTCAGATCTAGCGTACTCATTATGTAAGGAAATTTCGACACTGGATTTACTCAAGGCATCAAGTTTACAGAGAAATCAATATCTCTCTTCGGGCATAGTTCAAATACCTCTGAAATACAACTTAAAACTCTTTTAGTACCACATGATCTCCAATATTTGACACCTTATCCTTAGGTGCTTCCTCCACATGGGCTGCAAATAATTGACAGCCTTTTCTGTAGCACTTATTTAGCAGCATTGTTGAGATTTCTCTGATAGCAACAACTCTGGGAATTCCTTGGACTGTTTTCTGATTTCCTTCCTCATCCAGGCAAGTGAATGCCTTGTTATGACAGTCCAAGATGGCATGGTGTTGGTCCAACAATTTGATCCCAATTAGACAGTCATAAGAACCTAAAGGCAGAATGTTCAATCCATCCTTTGAGCTCAGTCCATTCATGTCCACAGGACAGGACTTAACCATCTCAGTGACTTTTCTCCTGGTTCCTGTAGCCAGCTGCACTAACCAAGACTTTTCATGTTTTCTTCTCGACAATTGCAAACTTTCCACCACTCTAGGATATATATAACTATGGCTAGCCCCTAAATCAATTAAAATAGTAAAGGCATGGTTGTTGATCATACCTTCCACTTCAATCATGTGTGACTAATATTCATATTTATTGTTGTCCAGGGCTACATAGATCCTTGGCATTGTACTGCCCATTTCCTCCATTGTTTCAGCATGTTGTACATTGTGGACAACTCTCACTTTATCATTTCTATGGGGGGAAATCTATGTACCTATGGTTCCCTTTACAACCCCAACATTCCATAGGTGGTGGTCTTGGCATTTTCCCACCCACTTCAGCCTTCCTTGGCTCTCTAAAAGATGGTTGTCCCTGAGGACTGTTTCTGAAAAGGGTGTCTTAGTTCCCTTCTTCCTCTGATCCATCTTGAATTTCTTCTTGTCTTCCCAAGCCTTCCGGAAAGTAGGCTTTTCTCCTTGCTACTCATATAAGCATTTCGCTCTTCTTATCATTTCTTCCATATTCTTAGGATCATCATACTGAATCTTGTCTCCGATGGAAGGTGGCAATCCACTCAGATACCTCTGAATATTGACAGTCTCATCTTTGATGAACGAAACATACTTTAGTAACTCCAAAAACTTTTGTTCGTATTCATCAATGGTCATGCTTCCCAACTTGAGTTCAAAGAACTCTTTCATCTTTTTGTCGTAGTATATTTTAGTCAAGTATTTCTTCTTTAAATACCTCTTGAATTATTTCCAAGTGATATCTTTCTCTCTAAAGTGCTACACCTGCACAAGTTGATCCCACCACATGCATGTTTTTCCTTTCAATTGATACATTGCAATTCTACCTTATGCATGAGAGGAATAATTCTGAAATTGGAAATATTTCCTCATGCCAAGTAACCACATTTCTGCATCTTCCTCCTTCTTGTGTTCTCGATCAAATGTAGGAGGATTAATCTTGTTCATTTTTCCCTTCAGTTCATCCACTCTAGATCTCTTGTGCTTTGTAGCAAGAGATGGGCTTGAACTATTGTGTGCCCTCCTCTTGGAGCGACCTTGGGAGTGATGATGGTGTCTACCAACACTCCTAGATCTTCTTCCCTCAGAAGTCTGGCGACTCCCTGTTTTGCTCGAGTCTCTCTCCTTGTCCAACTTATTTTCTATTCTTTCCAGACTCTTCATCAACTTTAAGTTGAATTCTCCCAGTTGTTCATTAGCTTTCATGAGCTTTCTGCTATCTGCTCAGTGAGTTTGGCCATATTTATCCAATCTTTCAATGATTTTCATCATATGTCCTTCCTTATCTATCTCTTCTCCATGCCCATTGGATTTTGACCCTTCAACTCCCAAATGAACATCCATCCCTTTAGATTCATTCTTTGAACTGGAAGCATTATGTGTCTCCTCCATTTCTTTGCACTCAGTGGAAACTCTAATCAGTTCTGGAACTCATTAAACTTCTGCAAACACAATGTGCAGACAACCGGAATTTTTCAGGCCATTATTCCTTAACAAATCCCTCAATATTTATAAACAAATCTGATTCAAGAAAATGTTCAGTTTCCATTCTTTGTGATTCTCATTCAATCAAGAATCCCCACAGATTTCTTCTTTCGGAGCTCTGCTCTTCTAAGTTTTCAGGCACTAGCCCCTTTTCTCAGTCCCCCAACCCACGCAACCATGGGTCGTGACCAAGCACTAGATAAAAAGGTGCTACTCGGGTCTTCGGTCCTCATAATTTCAAAGCGCATCACAACAATCTCTCAGAGTTATGAATTAATGAACTCACGAAGTAGAGTGGATCAAAAGTCCACGTCTACCCAGGATCTGACGGCTGACACTCACTATGGAACTTTAGGTGTTTGAGTTCTAGGACTTCGGATCTCCGGAACTTCGAGACTTCGATTTCCATAAGCTTTCACACTTGCTTCCCTTTTGATCCCCCGAACTATGAAATTTCGTCTTCTTTATCCTCTAGGCCCACATAGTACAGTTGTCACCAACTAAGGCAATGGTACGTGGTACGCCTAGAAAGGTCCACGTCAACCCAGGCGACATCATCCGGCCCCACCACATCTACCCTTTCACTTTGAAACTTCAAGCTTCAAAAGTTTGTGCGTCAGCAAATTACCCTTCTCTCGATTGCCGTAGTTCTGAACTCTCCCTGGATAATCGACGGTCCTTATCTCTCCCGCAACCAACGATCGAGATCCACTTCGTGATTTCTTGCTTCAGAGGTTTTCACCTCTCTTCACTTTAAATCTTTCGATCTACTAACTCCGAAGGATTCTCACGAATAACCCGTGCATGACTTCTCCAAGATATAACGGTCAAGTTTCTCCCCTTAGATCTATGGTGTAGATCTCTTTCGGGACTTCGAAGCTTTGGACTTTGGAATTTTGTGCCTCAGCGCACCCCGCTTCTCCTGATTGTCGAACTCCAATAGGCTTCCAGGATAACCCTCCTACACCTTCTCCAGATCTGATGGTCGTAAAAGGGTTTCCCTTCCTTCTGAACAGATCCTACGACTCCCACACCCCAAGTGTTGAGATCTTTCTCTCCGTGGTCAAATACCACGTCGGCTATGGTTTTATTCTACTGCTACTCCTCATGAGATTCGTAACATGACCAAGTAACCCCTTGGCACTCAGAAAAATTCTAAGGTTCGAAATTGGTTCCATCCGAACACCATTTCCACTCAAAACCTTGGGTCCAAATACCACTTATCCGACCCATCCAGGATCAGCGTTGAAACTTTGGCTCTGATACCATATTGTAAAGTCCTTGACCATCAACCCCCACTGTCCGACAACGCTACTACGAAGAACATATATATATATATATAACATGCATTAAATCAAATTAACACATTTAACATGGAGTTATTGTTGTCATACAGACTTAATGGAATTAACAACAATTCAAACTTGCAATGGAATACATGATAACATTTCAAGACATAGACATGCATCACATATAAATTAAGTACAAAATTAATACTTATATTTTAAACTGGCGTAACACCACCAACTGCGTGTAGACCTTCCACGAACCTCCCAGCCTTAGACCGCGCTACTCATCACTCTAAGTAGTAGGTCACTCCCGAGCTGAGACTAAGCTCCACCAGGCAAGGGAATCCTAGGCTAGGCAAGGTCAATAGGAAGACACACAGTTTATGAGGATGGATTCTCTCCCAGGAACCACTTATTCTCACTTCTCACAGACTCGCATTCCCCACATGCCTGTCCTACCCTAGGAGTATACACCTTCACTGTCACCAAGACAATCCTTCGATTGCTAAACCTCCCTTGCCTTGGGCTTCAGCAACAAGATGGACCAGAATTCTTCGAGCTCTATGGCAGCTACAGAACCCCTTCCAGGAGTTCTCACTTCCTCCATGCACTCTCTCACCTGGAGAGAGTCACTCACAAGCCTGACAACCTACTTCTTCAGCTTCATTCCAGCACAAGGAGGACAACAGTAAGGCTCAACAAGGAACAAATGATGGTAGCCAATCACACTCAGCCAAGGGACTGCGTGGCCACAACAACCCATAGTTAAAACACACACGGCATAAATGATTACGGTATGCTCAGATTTCTCAGAAGACATCAACCCAAAACAGTTAAGCACGAACTCAGATTTGCAGTGTGGATAAACCTGGGTTCACATGACACACAAGTCGACCTTTCCCTCTTGACTGGTTTCTCATATGTGAGTGGTTATGCCGAGGTCCAATGCAGAGGTAAAACGGGTACCAACAGAGAATGTGTTGGCTTCTCAGGAAAACATTATAGGATGACCTCACGGTTTCGGGTTTCAGATGCATACGTGAATCTTGCAAAGGTCGAATACAAAGGCTAAGAGATTCACAGGAATACACTGGTTGACTTCCAGTTCTGGTTATTAGGAATGCATGACAAGAAAATTAAGCAGAGGTTGATCATAGAGGTAACATAGTTCAGACAACGGATGGAAGAATGGAGGAAAAACCCCCATCATGACTCAAATCTTAGGTTAAATTGCATGTGCCTGGGCTGACACATGTTTCCCATGAAGCTGCATGCACTCCATCAAGTATGCATTGCCTTTTTCACACGTTGGAGCTGCATGTGTTGCCTCTCCCAGGACTTAGGATAAAAACATACCTTTCACACCACTTTGGAATAATAATAAATTATTATTCAAGGACTTAAGCCCTCAAGCTTAGCCCCTCTTCCAACCTTTCAGCCCCCTCTCCCTTACCCATTCTGTGGAAGCTTAGTCCCCCATCACTCTTTCTTCGTGGTCAGTCGACACGCGTCGATGTTTATATATTATATTAATTATCTGCATAATTACATATACAAAAACAGGCTCATGTCCTTTAACACTTAGGCTCTCCAGCCTAATAAACACATAAGCCCACCAGCTTATCAATACTCGGCTCACTAGCCTACAAAACATGATTTACAATTCATGAACATGATTACAATTCATAATATAACTAGGGCACATCCTTGGGGTATTACAATTTTAATGGGTACTGGTCTTATCCTCTTGTAGTCGGAGGGTGATTCTCAGTGCTAATAGAACCCACAATTACAAAGAAGTACAGAAGAACGTGCTGAACAAAAATGGACAAGAGGAGCCAGTTGGAATAGTTCGGTGGCCACCAATATCCACCTAGATCAAGGATGCAAACCATCACCCAAATGAAAAAAAGAGAATGCCTTAGTAGCCTTCAAATTAAGGCGGGAATCCCTTAAGGCTTGGAAAGCCATAGAAAAATCTTGAAATAAAACCCCTGAGAGTTTAATCTCTGAGTCATACTATTAAATCTTAGGATAATCCATGTTTTAAACCAAGGTTAACAACAATCATCAATCTGTCAAAGGGTCAGAGGCTGGAAGATCCAGACTATTGGTCAAAGGATATGGTCAAAGTAACCATGAAACCCCGGAGTGAAAGATCTCTGATCAGAAAGACCCAAGGTGCAATCTGGACTGTAAATCAGAGTAGAAGGTGAGATCGATTTTCAACCGTATATCTCCCTAAATTCTTTCCTAAGAAGGGTTAAGTGGGAAGGTGACGTCTTGCTGACAGGGAGTGTATACATACCCAAGTATGTTGTGTGGCAACCTGTAATTGGTCGAAGGATCTGGGAGTGGGTTTCTTTCGAGCTCAAGCCTAATTTGAATATGCTCTTTCATTTTCGACCGTTGGATTCGAGTGCGGGAAGATCTCCACCATCCATCATATGGGTGCCATCAAAGTGTCTCAGATGGGATACAATCTGATGGGAAGAACTGCGAAGGAGATATGGGTCATAGATCAAGAGAGGGAAACAATTAATCCTAGTCATTGATCGATGTAAAGGAGGGATTAAACCTCAGTTGTCGATTAGTCTCAGGTCCCTCCTGTTCTCTTAGAAGTAATTCAAGGAGTAGAGTGACATCGTTATGACGTTCAGTTCCAGTATGGTAGCCAACACGATCTTGGGGATGGCACGTGTCAATACCTAATTTGTTAAGGGTTAAGGATGGGTCCTTGTTTGGGCTCAAGCCTTTGGAAGGTCTCCTTCATCGTTGATCGTTGGATTTCTAGATTGATAGATCTTAACCATTCATTGGAGAGGGTTGGTTGGAGTGAGTAGCAGTCCTAGTGGGGAAGGGACTCTGAGAATCAATGAGAGTCATTGATTGTGGAAAGGGCGAGAGTATATCTTAGCCATTAATCTTTGTGGTTTCCAACGAGAACACAGGGGAACAAGTTACAACCTTCAGAGCATAGGTGAAGATCAGATCGACAAAAAGGAAGATTAGATCCTAGCCATCGGTTATGAGCCATAACCCTACGAATTGGGAAGGATCATTCATTCGATAATGACATATCAAATTTTCATTGGTCCTCGTGGCATACATAGATTGATCCACACGTGAGGAAAGGTGGCATCCAATGTATAGAGAGGTGACCATGTGTTAATTTTGAAATGCATAGAATAGACCATGTACAAACCTTGTCGGTCTCGTACCTGAAGACATGTGTCTTAATCCTTGTCATAGATCTTTGTGAAGAGATCCTGACCATCCATTGCAAGGCATAAATTGAAGTGAGTTATGGAGATACACTCTGACAATGGAACTCCGAGAGGATATCTTGACCGTTGATCTGTCAAGCTCAAAGGAGCTTCGAGATGCAATCGATGTTGTTGATCTGTCGAGATGGAAAGAGCTACAAGATACAATATTGATCGTTGATCCACCAAGAACGGAACAGATCTAAGAGGAGATCTAGACCGATCATCATGAGGTTCTTTTCAAAGTGGGTTGCAAGGAGGAGACACTCTAATGAAGGAGCTCCGAGATGCAATTTGAACCATCGATCTAGGAGAAGGTAAGACCCGTTCTCTACCGTAGATATTTGTGTTCCCCACTTAAGTTGAGCATAAGGTTGAACATAAGAGGGCCCTTAACACCCGAGCAAGTTGAAGAGTCCGAAGAAATCAGAGTCGTTGGTTGCCCAATTCCAGAAATTGTTAGCTCTATCGGAGAGTGCCAGTTGGAGTGGAATGTGACTCCAACGAAGAGAACTTCGATGGAAAAAGAATGCACTAAATGAACCTAAACATTAGTTCAGAGGGCTTGGTGGGTTATATTGCAGGCACCACGTTAGTGCTACATCGGAGGTTGTGATTAACAGGGATCCACGTGGCCGTGCAGTGGCTTTAGTCCAATGAAGGCCTTAGAAAATTCAAAAGCCCGTAAATTTTGATCCATAGCTCGGTTTTGAGCACGGTGACAATGGATAGAAATCTCTTGACGAGCAGAAGACAATGGTGCCCTTGAGAAGGAGCTTCAAGATGGTCGAGAAACAAGTGAAAATTTTATAACCCCATCTTTAAAAAGGTTACTTAGGGGGTTGGGTGTGTTACATTTTGCTTGTCGAATAAAAAATGATTCTGTCCAATGGATCCAAAATCCCCAAAAATAAATTATAAAACATAAACTACTTAATGATCATGGGGTCAATTTTCACCTAGTGTGTATCCCTCTCTGTACATATATGATTTTCTACAGAAAAACCCCCCGATACTGTAGAAATAAGCATTGAATTGGGTTGAAGCTTTATCTCCTCCCCAAGTTGATCATCGAAAGAAGCATACTTAAGTAATTGGGGAAGGAATGAAGCCTTACCTTATTACTGGTTGCACTCAACACATATATAGCCTGAGTGGGCCTAATGGTTAAGAACATGTGTTTCCTATTAAGAGGTCATAGGTTCAAATCCAGAGGGGGGTAGGGTATGTATACCTTCGTAGACTTTACCAGTCAAATCACTGGGCGGAGGGGGGTCCCGTGTCCCACAAACAAGGGGGTCTCATACACCAATTTGGTGTGCTGGCTTGGCCGTGACCTTAAAAAATATATTATTATTATTATTATTATCATGCAAAATCACCAGTAACAACTTCATCATCAAATTCCAACGATGGAAGACCAATCACGAACATCCATCGACCGGTAAAATAGGGTATTTATCTATTTTGTCGTTAATAGTTGTAGATTACACGCCAGACCTCCATATACGGCATTTCTGGGCTCTATTGAAAGCCAACCATTTTGTCACTTACAAACATAAACATCACTATTCCGTTCAATGAATGAAGCTTACTTTGCACCCCAAATTAGCCTGCACGGAAAATTAACATTTATTTTATTTTTTAAAACCAAACTCCACTACTATGTTTGACCACGTCTCGTCGTCTCTCTTTGTGGAAATATCCTCCAATGGAAGCTGGGTTTGTTTGCAGATTATAGTTGCACGCTCGTTAACCTGAACCCAACAAAAGAAAAAGATTCCAATATTCAAATAAAACAAGATAAATTGTTCATCTCCATGTAACCTTATCTTACCAGGGACGTTAACCAAAGTTATCTCCTCCTTTGCACCAAGGAAATTTATAGGAGATGGAAAAAGCTAATCATGAATGATGGACAGATTTTATTTTTATTCCATATTAGCTAAATGTGAGTGATGTTAATATCAAAATAAAAAGAAATGTTATCATATCAACCTAGAAACAAAAATTTGATTCCATGTCATTTTATCCCGAAAACAAATTCATTCCTCGTCTCTAGAAAATGGTAGGAGGGGGTGTCACATTCTTTGAATTTTTTTTTTATAGAATTAGTTGATCATTGTGGGCTCAGGAGAAGGGATTAGTAGTTTCATGCACTCACTTTAAGTTGGACGGTTGTAGTAATGGACCATAATGTTTGATTCTTTTCATTGTCAAAGAGTACAACTTTGTAAAAATCTCTTTTGTGATCTCTATATCCAGACAACGAGTTTAAATTTTAAGTATCTTTTTCTTGGGAGGATCTAAATGTAATTTTGTATTACAAAATGTGATGTTCCTGACTTGGCTAGTCTAGGAAACGCTGCTAATGTGTGTGTAGGATTAATCGTTTACAACATATAAATGATCATATAAATAACAAATGTGACAAAAGACTGCAAAGTTTATATTATGATATCTCTGTGGATTACAAAATGGTCGAATGCAGTTGAATAAACTGACAATACTCGACCAGATCAACAGACAAAGGATCTTAGTCAGAATACAAATAAGCAACTAAAAGATAATACCCGGAATATGGGAGCACTGCAGAATCAATGGATGCGTTGGGACTATGGCAGCTCTGATGGTAACTGCTGGAAGTCTGGAAAGTTCGCCCTGGGAGCTGTACTTCTCGGAATGGCCTAGAAATTGTCCCAAATGATGAACCCTGCTCTATTCCTCAATACTGGTAACTGTCAGACCCTTCTGCTGGTGAGTTTGGACCCCGGATGGATCCCCCTGGGGGAATGCACCTCTCTTTCTCTGGAAAAATGTGTCCTAGTGATTCCACCATCAGAATTGGATGAGATGTGTCTCAAAATGACTGCCTTGGTCTACTGGGAAATGGGTCGGAAGGGTTTCCCTGAATATGGCCTGATGCTCGCTCTAGAACCCCAAATGTATCCACCAAAAGTGTCGCACATCCAAGTCTGGAAAATGCACCCCAGTTGATTCCTCCGTCGAAATCTGATGAGGAACCAGGAAAAAGATGCACCTTTCCCTCCTCTCAAATGGGTCGGAGGAAAATCTCATAATTCTTCCTGGATGGGATAAGTCAACTAAAAACCCTCTCAGAAGTTGCGCCCTCACTCTGGATGAATGTGCCCTTACTGTTGAACACTGTGTAACTGTTGTTGAAGAATGATGGAAGACATGAATGATCTCCCTGGTGACTAGGGTGTGTCTCTCAACATCGAAATCATCCAATTGGTGTCTTCCTCCTAGAATCCATTGAACTATCTCTCCTGAGATGTGCCTCTTCTCCTCAATGACAAGTCATAATCTGCATAATCCTGAATTACGTCGCTGACTCTTCTCTTATAGCTTTCCAAAACCCTAATTCACTGTTCAAACCCTAATTCGTTGTTGACCTTTTCCCTCCAAGTGACTTTTACTTTATTTTATTATTCCTTGATTAAATCACTTAATTAATTAATTAATCATTTTACCTCTAAAAAGTGATTTATACATCCTTATGGCTTCTCCGGCCACTGAAAGTCACTTCTCATCATCTTATCATGTAGTGTTTTTCTTCCCGATTCCAATGAGCTATTACACTAAGAGGTTTCTCCAAGTAATATGCCCATTATGACATTCTTAGTGAAATTAATTAAGATATGACCCATAATAACTCAAAATTACGAAAATCGTCGAAATGCAATGAAACCAAAACCAAGTTGTGCGGAATGGATCCTGATGATGAACGATGCAATCCGGGCCCAATAAAACCCCTCAATATCTCCCGAACTCTCTGTCACCCCTATTTGGCTACTCTAGTAGGCATAGCACTCTGTAAAGTTATAATGTCCCAAAATGGGGACATTACAGTCCTCCCTGCCGGAATATTGCTTGTCCTCAAGCAATAACTGAATCCAACTACATATGATGCCGGTGTCCCATATCCACCTATGTGACACAAGGTAGAGTCCCCTCAAGATGTGGTATTTCCAAGTTCTCACCATGCATGACACCCACATGCTCCTGATGAGTAGGATGATCAATGGTCGAGGAATCTCAGTCAACTCCCTGAGTAACCACTCTACTCGAAACTCAACTCCATCAAATGTTGAACTACCAAGCACTCCAATCCCTGGATCCCATATAAGAATGTCAACTACAATGCCCTGTGGAGTATATTTCTGTAACATATCAACACCATGAGTCTCCTGCAAATAACACATGGCCTCAACCCGAAATGGGTCTATCCTACCAAACCATACCAAAATCAACATGACCCCCACCGACTGAACATGTTTCTTCCATAGTGAGGTACTACAATACCTCAACGAATCACCAGTCAGTGACGTGCTCTCCCCAATATTGAAACTCAATGGAAAATCAAAGTGACTCCCCCCTACAAATGTCCGCTCTTATCCATCAGTCAATGAAATGTCTGGTCCTGTAATCCCAGGGTCCCATGCTAGTCTTTGATAGGGACCATCATGTCGATGTTGCTCTACTATGATCGTGAGTGTCTTCTCAAAGTATCCATACTGGACCCTCCACTCTTGGATCCTCATAAGATGAAACAAACTATTGACCAAATGGACTCCCAGATCCCATGTCAAATTTGGAAGTTCATCACTTCCAATCCCCGCTAACTGCTGGTGTGCCCTACTGGTAAATGTCGAAAGCACTCCACCCTCATCCCAATGAGAGTCTGAATATGTAGCAACCTATGAGATATCCTTTATCCCATGTCCTAGGATACTCCACATCATGTCCATGGCCTCAACTGTCTGCCCCTGATGATCCACCCCTATCCTGATGAATGCAATCAAGACACTCATGTCAAGTGGTCTCGGCCTACCAACTCTCCATGTACCCTGCCACTATCTAGCTCCCCCTGTTCTACTGTTGATGAAAGTATCAGGAAAGGCTATCATAAATATCTGCAACCAACTGTAGGACTTGGAAGTATCATATGCTTTGGTCAATCCAAAGGACTTAACCAAAAGCTCGTCCATCGACACCCATGGTAAATAATCGCCTGTACTCATCACTGAACACCAACCATCGGGTATAATGGTAGGTACCTCCACCAACTGCGGGTCAATCATTCTCCATCCATCATCATTCACACAACTGCTGCTACGATAAAGGTGATCTCCCAGATCTGTAAACTGTTGCAAGGGAGAGGAATCTCCATGCTCTATTAAGTACATATCCTCCTTACAATCTAGTGTGTCCCCCTGAATCCCACTGTACTATTGAAAAAATGTAAATGCAAAGATTATTCTTATTATTATTTGATATATTATTCATTGGATCAATCCCCATTGTGGATTGATCATGTTGGCTATTGTAATAGGACCAAATCCCCTTTTGCGGATTGGTCAAATGATAATTATAATAGGCATAATAAGAAGTCAGCCCCAACAGATATTTAAGAGGCCCCAGAATATAACTAAGGTGGTTATAACCACCCAGTTGGAGAAGTCGGCCCTACCAGTGAAGAGACACTTCAAACGTGCCAGTCTAATATAAATAAGGAGGCTAGCGCCTCACTTAGACACACAACTCACTTGCTCATTTTGTAAAACAAGTTTCAGATCTGCAGTTAGAGAAGAAGGAGAGAGAGTGGCGCATATCTAGGAGAGGACTTTATGTATTAGTTTAAGAGATCTCTTGGCATTGTATTGGATATCTATATTAAGGAAGTTTTGTTGGGTTTTCTTCCCCTAGAGGGTTTCCTGGGATAAATGTTGTGTCTCTTGTGATTTTGTATTTCTCAGTGATCTTGTATTATGATATTGTTATCTAATATGCAAAGAACTATAATAATGGCTTAAACATTAACATGGTATCAAAGCCAAGCTGAAGGAAGCATCTTTCACAAGAGTGAAAAACGTCACTGTTGTCGTACATGAAAATTAGGGATTTCTGATGGTGAATCTTTTCAGCCCCAAAACCATATAGAAAAGTGTGTCCTCCCCTAAGGATCACTTTGGCACTCTTAGTGCACCTTTTCAGTGGTTGGATCTCCCGGAAAGTGAAACACTAGCTTCACAAAGTACCAGAAGTACCAGAAAACTAGTGTACCAGAAGTACCAGTAGTACCAGAGTACCAAAGGTACCAGAAGCACCAGTCCAAAAATCCACAGATCAAATTTGGAGGAGAAAAAGTTGGATTTTCTCAGATCCAAACACACCAGGCTACTCACCTCAGTGAAGTGCACCTCCTAGTAAGTTCAGATTTTGATTTTGAGCACTTTTATTTTTCGATCATTTTCCTAGCTCCAAGTAAAGATGTCTGGAAGAGTTAAGCTTGTTGACAAGCTAGAAGGAGTGGAAAACTTCTGTGCCTGGAAGTATAGGATTGGCCTCATTCTTGAAGAGAATGACCTAGCAAGATTCGTCAAAGAAGAAGTATCGGAACCCGCCGATGCTGCAGAAAAGGCAAAGCATCAAAAGGACACAATCAGGGCCAAACGAATCATTGTAGATTCAATCAAAGACCACCTGATCCCTTATGTGTCATCTAAGAAGACTCTGAAAGAAATGTTTGATGCCTTGACCAGACTATATGAAGGAGAGAACATAAATTGGAAGATGAATCTAAGAACTCAACTAAAGAATACAAGGATGCAGAAAGGAGAAACGATTCAGGAATACTTCTCCAGAATCTCAGAATTCAAAGAACAACTAGAATTTATTGTAGATACCATAGACGAAGACAAACTCATAATGACAGCCCTAAATGGTCTCACAAGACCTTGGGATTCATTCATCCAAACAATATATGCCAAAACGGAGAAACTGAAGTTTGATAGTCTATGGGAAGAATGCATCCAAGAAGAAACAAGAGTAGTGAATCGTGAAGTGTTACTAGCAAGAGATGATTATCAAGCCCTAGCTACTCACACCAAAGGAGGAAGGAAGAAACCCTACTTCCAAAAGGAGACTCATAAAGAGCCTCAACAGTCAAACAAATTCAATCATAAAGAATCTCATCCAAGGAGATTTCA
>ML793041.1:209844-219887 GCA_009831015.1 Picea engelmannii
AGTGTCAATTTAGGATAGCTTAACACCATAGTTAATGAGTTAGATGGTTAGTGAACCAACATAAAAGATGAACAAAAAAGAACTGTAAACTAGGAGATCCATGAAGAACAAAATATGAAACAAAAAATGAAACAAGTAGGAATCGATGTACCAACAGTAATGATTGCATTGATAACACCTCAGAGAAAGTGAGGGACCTTATGGGCTCCCCTATTCCTTCTTGGGAACATCTTTGTTGTTCCCTATGAGGACCTTCTTCTTCCTCTTACAAGATGAAAATGAAATGAAGAATTATATCAAAATTCTCAATAGGTGAGAAATTTGGCTTTGGTTATGGATGTTCGGATGATCTTGGAGAATTATTGACTCTCAAGACACAATCCAACAACATAACACTACAACTGAAACTCTTATCTTTGTGCATACTCAAAGATTGCTTTTATGGGTTTCCTTCAATATTTTTTCCAACTAGTTCACAATGTGAAAGGAGATCCCTCATGCAGGTGAATCCCCTAGCCTTATAGTGGTCCCAAAGCTAATACTAGGCCTAAATAGTTGGCCTCGTGAAGTAAACCTTAGTTGAGGGTGTGTGATATCCGATTTGGATTATTAATGCATCATTTTTCAGATCAACGAAGGTCTCTCTAATGATAGGTGGAGGCCTTTCTTAATTCCGATGTGTGTCGGTACATAAGTTTGCCACATATGTAGTTTTGTTGATTATTTTAATAGAAATACTCTTTTCTCGTCCAATCGATATCTTGCAAATACTTGAATTATTATTCCATGGGAGTATTTGTAATGAATGTTAATGGATTATGCTATTGTATATGATAACATTATACATTATCACCATATGCTTGTGTATCTTGGTTATTGAGGACAAGCTGCAAGTATAAAGCTTTGAGTTGCGTGCTCACCAATGGTCTTCATCGAACGTCCAGACGAGATAGGCTCTTGATATTGTCCTATTAGCATTTCATTTATATAGCATACTTGGGATTAGATTTTATTTCTACGTGTCATTCTGTTTGTTGTGTTTTACCCCATGCCATAGAGAGATTTTTCTCGTAACATAATTGGCGACCGTGCTGGGGACTAATATTTTGTTTTGGGTTTTGGAGTGTTTTTCTCCTTGACTTCCTCTCTCTTAGCCTAAGTTTCCTTGTCACTTGATTGCTTGACAACCTATTTTTACTTTGCATATGATTTTCTTGACTTAATCATTTCCCTCGCAGTGTTTTACTACATATACATGGGTTTTCCTTTGATAGACACATACATACACGAGTTGTCCTTCTATAGGGTGAGTACATATGCAAGTTTTTCTCAAACAATCACATACATCAACTTTTTAGGCTTACTGGATGAGTTTGGTTGGTTGCTGAGTCTTCTTGGGTCTCTGTCATAACTGTTGAGTTCTTAAAGAATGATAGGAAACCTTCTTATTGTTGAATTTTCAGGAGGTATTATTTCTTATCATATTTTTCATTAGTTGTCCTTGCATCTTGGTCTGAGTGTTTTCTTCTTGGTATCCTAATTGGCTTGTCTCTTTTTTATTGTAGTAGGGTCTGTATATCAAACCACTATTCATTCCCTGCATTTTCATTTCTTTATATCGAAAATACAAAAAAAATTGCTTATTTTGCATTATGGCATTTTCTCTTTTGATTGTTTAGTATTGATCTTGACATATATGAAAGGATTACATATTATTGAAACCATATAAATTGCATTGAAAGTTGCATTTGAAAAACTTACCATCTTTTGAGAATTTAGGATTAGGACTTAGAACTATGTTTATATTCATTTCTTTGATATCCTGAGTCATAATATCATTAGTTTCATGACCACATCTCTTGAGTAAACAAAAGAAATTAAAATTAATGATGATTAATTAAAATTGATTAGAAACGATTTTATTTCTCAGGGTACACAAGCAAGCATAGGATATAGGGCCTTGGAATAAGATTTTGCGAGTAAACTTCTCCAAGGCTATTAAACTAAACGTATGTGTATGAATAGGGAGTGGTGAAATCCATTGTGTAATTAGTGACATCACGAGGATTTGCTCACACTGGAGTTAAGCACGAGGTCACACAAAGTTGGTTGCAGAGATAGCCATCTAATACCTTCCTAGAGTCAGATATATTTCTATGGTTTCATTCATATATGGGGGTCTCGCTAGTACTTTTACCTCCATGAGAGGCAAAGCTTTCAAGATTTTGATCTTTGTTACCCTACCCATATGGTGGACCAGACTTGCAACTGTTCACCTACGTGTTGGTTATATCGTGGTGGCTCTAGTTGCTTGACATAGGTAGCCACATAGGTTACTTGCAAGGGTTATTCTGTAGGTACCCTGAGTCAGATAAGGGACAAACAACACACAACCTTTATGGAGGATTACCTCTCCAGGGGGATCTAACCGACTTCGCTGTTAAGCCCACGAGGGCCCTTTTAACTGATTTTGATACCTCCAATCTTTTGAAGGGAGTCTCAAGCCCCTCTTGGGAGAGACATACCTACTCTAGTGAGGGAGGGCCATTTCCAGCCATTATATCACGATTGTGTACATTGACATTTTTTCTTTACTTTGGTGTGCCCTTTGATTATTAGTTGGCCTTAGGATTTTGTATTGCATCATGAGTTTTCATTGCTATGGTTAGTGGAGCCCCTGTGACTCCCTCGTTAGCGTTAACCGACTCATGGTCTTTTCTCATTCCATGGGGACAAATCATTTTGTATTTCCGAGTGGTACACTGAATCATGATACTCAACCAATACCTTGGGCCTCTAATTCTTTTTTTGGTATGCCAGACATGTCTTCACACTTTCTATCTGATGTCTCCTCATCTTATGTGAATCTTAGTTTTGGTGTTGGGGAATGATGCCTCCTTATTCTCTCTTTTCATTTGATGGGATTCATATCCCTCAACCAACTCTTATGGTAGGAGGTTGGAATCCTCCTTCCTATGGACCCAATCCTAGCTTCAATTTTCCCGGATCAAGTTCTCAAATGGGCAGTCCTTATATTTATTTCATCCCATCCATCTATCCTTCTTCCACTATGCTGGTTCTTACAAGCGCTTTTCTCATGGAGGAACTCCTTCTGTCCTATGGTGTTTTATCTAGAGGGAGTCAGTTTTATAGTATGGGAACCCCCTTCATGGAGTTCCTTCATCTCGGCACAACATATATCATCACCTGAGTAACCCTTGTCATGTTGCTTTCTCTTCGCAAGTGGCTTCCTCAGTGATGAGGCCCTTACAACCCTTTATGAATCAATTTGGAGGGGGATAACATATTGTCGAATAGGGATATGGTGTATACCAGATCCCTCCCTAGACCGCAATTTCTCAAAACCAGTCTTTCCTAGAACCTTGGTCTCAAATGCCTCCACTAGTCGTTGCACGTCCTGCTGGAAGCACAAGTCCAATCACTACAAGTCATACTAGAATTATATCACCAACCTATGCTATTCATGTTGGAGATAGGCAAACAACCTATGCAAGTCATGTTGAAGAAATGAAACCAACCGCTACAAGTTTTTCTAGGGGCACAACTCTAGTCACTACTAGTCACACTGCACAAACCTCACAAACCTCTGCAATTCATGTTGGAGATCTTCTACTAGCCTCTGCAAGTCATGATGGGAGCATGTCCCCAACCACAAAAAGTCATTCTAGGGACATTAATATGATTGAGAAGCCTAGACGTATATGACATAAGCCCAAGTTCCTTTGTATACTTTGCCAAGGATATCATCTAACTCGTTTGTGCCATGCTACTGTTGTGGTACAAGAAGTGCAGTCCTTGTCCGATAGCCCTTCGGGTTCTAAATAGTCTTTGGTTTCCCAACTATCTAATCCTTATTTGGTTGATTCATAGGTCATTTAGATGCAATCTTTGGCCAACACAAATCATTTTTTGGGGAGTGATGCGTCTCTAGACCATGTTGTCTCACATCCTATTCAACCAACGATTGAAGAAGTGGTCATGTTGATGCAATCTTTGGCCGATCCCACTCTTCTCTTAGAGAGTGACAAGTCTAAGGAAATGACATTGCCGATGCAATCTTCGGTCAATCCCACTCTTCTTTTGGGGGGTGATGTGTCTTTCGACCATGTCCTTAGCAACTCTATTCTTCTACCTTCTGAACAAGGTAGCATTCCACTCTCTCCAAGTATGCTCCCTCCAATTCCTAGGATGGTTTCCTTTGAATGGAATGATCTTGTAGAGCCTCGACTTCCTTCTCTGCAAGGATCCTATGCAAGTATTTGATCCTCCTTGTCTTGGCAAGTTTTGGGTTTTCCCAAGCTTGTGTCAGTCACCCGTGAGTTGTTGACTTTGGATAGAAGTATTTCACGGGAGCCCTGGCCTCCTCCATGACATGCTGCCTAGAACAAAATCCCCGAGTCTTAGTTAATCTCTTTTTGGACTCTCTAACAAAGTGAAAAGATTTCCAAGTGACATTTCTCTTTTAGACTCATTAAATGGATTTTAAAGGACATCTATTTGGTGTAAGTTTAACCCTTTTTCAGACCAAGTAGACTAATTACGAAAAAGGAAAACTCTAGTCAACATTGGCTAGAAGAGTTCTCCTGGGTATTGTTTTATACTTTTTCGGGCCTATGGGACTAAATCTATGAAAAAGGAGATTCTTTGGAGTTAAGTTGTAATTTCATTCCATTATATCGCTTGCAATATTGAGCCTATTTATAGTTCCCACTTTTTCGTTATAAGCCTCTTACCTCATAAATTTGCATCACTAGTCAAGCAGAGCCTTGTTTATATCCTTTGCAGCTTGACACCCTATACCCTAAGAGGAAACATTTTCCTGAGTGTCCATGTCCCGCATGAACTTCCTTGCATTAAGCATAGGTATGTTCCACTGTTTGGAGGTAGTTTCTTACTTGTGACACTCACTTCCTCTCTTGTATCATAACATTTATTTTCCTATGAAAAAACAAAAAAGGACGGGTGGGAAAACAATATTATCTCATATTGGCAGCAACCATGTCACCTTTGAACAAAGAAAAAACTTTTGAGTCCACTGTCATCCAAAATTTTGGTTTAGTATTACCTTAGGAAGCTGATCTTGTTACTTAGCGTTTAATCATCTGACATGTTATTCTTCCAGTCCCTATGGAGATTTTGTTGATGCCTCCTGCATCTTGAAGTTTCATCATCAAGTCTATGTTTCTTGAGTTATCCATATGTCTCATGCTCTTGTTCAAATGATGTCTATAAGCATGTGTTGGCCATTTCTAAGAAATCTTGACTTTGCATGTCGGCCATACCCTTAGTGTGTCTCAGAGTCACTTGAAGTTGTAGTCCTACCAGGCACCCTAGTCTTAATTTCATTATGGGTAGGTAACCTTGAGCCCAACAGTTGATATCTCCTCATCGGTCACTAAATAGGGGGTTTCCCTTGTGTTTGACGACAATAAATCTATTCACACATTAGGATTCATGCAATGTATTGGATGCCATTATACTTATTGGTGGTTTCCTCTCCTTTGTCGACAACGTTTCTTATTTGTTGCTATTCATAGGGTATTTTTCATGCACTACTTGCATCTGGTGCATGCAAAATATGAACATGGTCATTGGTTCGTGAACATCCTCTTTGTCCGAGTTCCTCCAAATCATCAATCTATTGATTTGTACCTCGTGATGACTGATGAGTGATGCCTTAATGCTATCCTTTCATCGATTCTACTTCGATCGAATTCATCTCATATATTCTGGAAATGAGACCTAGAGTCCTATGAGTACCTAGAGGCTTGCAATCATCAGTGTCAGGTTCTCCCGCCATCGGCAATTGGGAATACATTAATGTCTCATGATCGATGGATTATTCAAGTGTTTGACCTCAACACCTTTATTCACACTTATAAGAATGTACTCGGTGTCTTGATACCTAATTTCATTATTGGTAGGTTGTCTCACATTTGTTAATGGTATATATTGATGATCGGTAATCAAACGAATTTATCATTATGTTAGACATCAACTCCTCTATTCACATGATGTTGACTTGCACCTTCAACGGATAGTGTAGAATACCTCTAGCTTACATTAACAACATTCATATTATGTTGTTGTCTTTCAATGGACCAATACCTATATGACTTCAATGATCATGGGAGATCAAGTTGTACTCCATTGTATACATATATCTTCAGATTGATTTTGAGACTGGTTTCCACTAGGCCTTGTTCATGACTATGACAACCTATGGCATGTGTCTACTTTGTATTTCCTATTCATAGCCATGAAAAACTATTTGGTATATTTCCACATGGATCTATAGTATAATTCATATTGGAAGCCACATGTACAAATTTATTATGGATTGTAATATTCTCATGAGAAACTAGAACTTCCAGGTGAGTCTCCATTACTCCACATCTAGGAATTATAATGTATTTATGCCATCGTAGATACTCCTCTGACCTCTCACATTAGGGGACATCTCTTATAGAAAACTTTTCCTCACCCCATGCAACTTGCTTGGATGACCTTTCCATTTCCCTATGCAGACTTGAATTTTTCCACATATACGTGCCCTACCAATTAGACAACATGCATATACATAGGTTGCACCACTACAACCCATGTACATCGTGTTTGATGCTTAAAATTAAAATTATGTTGGGTTTCCATGTCACATCACGAGATCCATGATCCTTGACCTTCCATATACTGGAACATTTTGACTCGGCCCTTCAGTTCCATTTGAATGGTGTAAATTGGGCCATATCCAAGTCATGGAAGAGGAGAGAATTCAAATTTTGAGAGCAAAGATACTATCGAGAAATTTCACTTCACATTGAGTTTGCATCCCTTTATCCTTGAAAGTTTGAACACATTGTTCAACCGCCAAGCTCTTCCTTCTTTGATGGAGAACCTCATTGTCTCCTTTATATGAGCTTGCCTTTGGTGGAGGATTGAAGTGGTGGAGGCCCAGCTGGAGGGACTTAGTTTATTGGTTCCGATGTGTGTCAGTACAAAAGTTTGTCACATATGTACTTCTGTTGATTATTTCAATAGAAATCCTCTTTTCTTGTCCAATTTATATCTTGCAAATATTTGAATTATTATTCCATGGGCATATTTGTCATGAATGTTAATAGATTATGCTATTTTATATGCTAGAATTATATATTATCACCATATGCTTGTGTATATTGGTTGTTGAGGACAAGTTGCAGGTATAAATCTTTGAATTACGTGCTCAACGATGGTCTTCATCAAACATCTAGACGAGGTAGGCTCTTGATCTTGTCCTATTAACATTTCATTTATATAACATACTTGGGATTAGAGTTGATTTCTGCGTTTCATTCCGTTTGTTGTGGTTTACCCCATGCCATAGAGAGATTTTCCTCGTAATACATAGTTTTGTGACTTTACTGAATGTAATCTTTAATGTCGAAGGTATGATATTTGGTATATTGCACTGATGACTTCTTTGAAAATCACCTATATATCTTGTTGAGAGATTTTTAGGTGATAATAGGCCTTTTTAGTTTCTTTGTAATAAGCTTCTTGCAACTGAGTGTAGTCGATACATATCCCTCTTCAAGAATAATCTACCACCATTTTAGATAGCTTGTGTGATTTGCATTTTATAGTATTTTTTATTCCAAACAATCATTAATAGAATATGATTTTAATTGTATTACTATGTTTCTTGCAATATCTCTCTATGTTTCCTTGTTATATCTCTTCCTTCATTTCGTTCTCAATATAATTCGAATAAGTGGTATCAGAGAAATATACTCTTTGTTGTTTCTTTGTGCATGTCCCCGATGAGTGTTATAGCAAGATTTTCCTCACCTATGCAAATTTTCTTAGAAGGCCTTGTTCCATTTCCCTATGCATACTTGAAGTCCCTTTTTGTAAATCCTAGATCTAAAAACATTATTTTTCCACATATACACACCCTATATATTATACAACATGCATATACGCAGGTTGCACCACTACAACCTACGTACATTGGGTTTTGTGCCCAAAATTAAAAAAATGGTGTTGGGTTTCCATGTCACGTCACAAGATCCATGATCCTTGACCTTCCATATACTGGAAATGTTCTGAATCGGCCCTTCAGTTCCACTTGAAGGCTATAAATGGGCCAAATCCGAGCTAAGGAAAAGAGGAGAGGAATTCAACTTTGAGAGCAAAGTTATTCTGGAGAAATTATTCACTTCATATTGAGTCTGCATCCCTTTATCCTTTTAAGTATGAACACATTGCTCATCCCCCAATCTCTTCCTTACATGAATGAGAACCTCATTGTCTCTATTATATGAGCTTGCCTTTGGTGGAGGATTGAAGTGGTGTAGGCCCGGCTGGAAGGGAATTAGTTTCTCAGTTCCGAACCGTGCCGACACATAAGTTTTTAATTCATTCACTTCTGCTAATTACATTTTAATAGAAATACTCTTTTCTCGTCCAATTAATATCTTGAAAATATTTGAATTGTTATTCCATGGGAATATTTGTTATGAATGTTGATGGATTATGCTATTGAATGTGCTAACATTATATATTATCACCATATGATTATGTTTCTTGGTTGTTGAGGAAAAGTTGCAGATGTATTGCCTTGAGTCAAGTGCTTAATAGTGGACTTCATCGAACGTCTGGATGAGGTAGGAATTTTATCTTGTCTTTCTAGCATATTTGTTTATATAACATATCTGAGATTAGAGTTTATTTCTGCATTCATTTCCATCCGTTGTGGTTCACCCCTAGCCATAGAGATATTTTCTTCGTAACAATGAGGTCAGGCTATCGAGAGTTGGGTCTTGAACTGGTTGAGCTTGGGGAATAATACTCTCTCTGGCCCAATAATCCTCCCATGGTAGAAGAAAAGAGAGATGATGAAGTAGGAGATCATATCAAACTATTTCTCAAGGAATTCCTTGTGCAACAAAGGAACAATATGAGAGATAGTTTCTCCCAAATCCTTGAATGGTTTTCAACAACAACAGAGGCACCTTCAATCAACAATCACTTTGGAGGTGTGGCACACATTAACATATATGTTAACTTTGATAATCCTTTATTTCAAGGCTAGCTAGATGCCGACACTTTGGAAAAATGGTTAGGTCTGCTAGAGGGTTATTTCTCTTTGCAAAAATTTTCCAATAGTGAAAAAATCACCTTCTCTCTCCTTAAATCCCTTTACCATGTCAAATATTGGTGGGATACTTACTGTGAGAAACATTTTGGAGACGAGTCCGTAATTTTTAGGCCATGACCCACTTGGGTGACTTTTGCTGATGCCCTCAAGGAGAAATACTACCCTATTGGAAACTATGATGACCAATACACAAGATGGATAAATTTTCATCAAGAGAGAGACCAGATGGTGCATGAGTACACCAACATATTCCATACCTTGCACACAAAGATGGTTATTAAAGACTTGAAGTGACATCTGGTTTTGAAGTATCATAATGGATTGCATAGGTACATCCAAATAGATAACGATTTCCTTGACATATCCTCACTGGGAGTTTCTTACCGACATGATGTCAAGATCAAGAAAAATCTCAAGAAAAAGAATAAGAGTAATTTTAATTATGCAAACTCATCATAGAAGAAGCACGATAAAGGTGGCCCTATTTCCTAGAGAAAAGAACAAAGAAAGGATGGACAACCCTAGGATAATCAATCCAATCCACAAGTAAAGAAGTGTAACAAGAAGTCAAATAAGGACACTCGAAAGTGGTGCAAGCTCCATGAAATCCCTTGGCACAACAATGATGAATGCCACTCCAAAAAGTCATTTTTGGATGAGACACAAGCATCAGAGTCACATACTGACTCAGACTCTCATTTGGAACCAAATAAAGGAAAACATATCATTGAAGCAGAATGTAGTGTCACTATCTCTACCATAAAGGTCCAACTAGAGAAACCAAAGTGTAGCATCCCTAGCCACCAACTGGGCTATGCCACTTAAAAATTTCAAACTCTAATACTAATTTAAAAAATAAAAATACTCTGCAAATGCACATATT
>ML793041.1:267599-283077 GCA_009831015.1 Picea engelmannii
CCTCGCCTCTCTCCCCCCCTCTAAACCTACATCTCTCCCTATTTTAGGGCAGAGGACGACGATCAGGCATCTCTGCATCCTGCGTATAGTGCATCCTGTGGAAATCCTCTTTAATAGGGTTTTGTAGAAGAGAAAGCCAGACACATTTCTCATGAAGAAAGGTTTTGGGAATATGAACACATGTTGTAAAAGGATCAGTGGAGTGACCAAAATAATGTGTAACAGAAAGTCTCATGAATAAATTACTGAAACCTTACCTTCTGAAGTTTGTTTTGGTTTTATTTGATGACATCCTCATTTATATTTTCACTTGGGATAGCCACTTTCTTCATGTGGAAAAATTCTTTCACTTTCTACAGGAAAACCTATTGTTTTTCAAAAATACCAAATTTTCATTTGGAGCTAGTGAAGTGGAATAATTGGGATACATTAGCAGTCCAGAAGAGGTAAACGTGGACTCTAAAAGGATACAAGCTATGTAGGAGTGGTTGTGACCCACAACCTTAAAGAATCTAAGGGGTTTTCTTGGTCTCACTGGATATTATAAGAAATTTCTCCACCATTATGGAAAAATTGCTAAGCCATTGACCGACCTTCTTAAGAAGAATGATTTTCATTGAACACTTATTGTTGAGTAATCCTTCACAGATTTAAAGAGGGACATGTGCAATACTCCTATCCTACCAGATCCTAACTTCAAAAAAACATTTGTGGTGGAATGAGATGCTTATGCCACTTCTATAGGCGCAATGCTCAAACAAGATGGTCAACCATTGGCCTATACTAGCCAAGCTTGAGTGGTCGCAATCTAGGAAGATCTACATATGAAAAATAAATGATGGACATTCTTGATGCAATGCACAGATGGAAGACATACCTATTGGGATGTAATTTTTAGATCAAAATAGATTACCATAGTTTGAAATATTTTTTGGAGCAATGACTATCCTCCCCAGAAACAAATAAGTGGATGACAAAATTGTTGGGTTATTATTATGAAATCATATACAAAAAAGATAATATACTAGCCGATGCATTATCATGATAACATGAGGAATATGACTCTCTGTTTTCCTTATCCTTATTGATCCCTGATTGGATTTAAAAAGTACGCCAAGAGTGGATAACAGACCTAACTATGTCCAAGTTAATCCAACACCTTCAAGAGGACCCTAATCCTCCCATAGGATACACTTGGCAGAAAAACATTCTCATATATAAGGATGAACTGGTTCTCCCACCTTCTTCAACACTCAAACTAAGGCTCTTAAATTAGATGCACTCATCAGCTGTTGTGGGTCACTCGGGTTTCCAAAAGACATACGTCTGTTCCTTTTGTTCTTTTTTTTGGGCATGCATGAAGAATGATATCCTTCACTTTGTCAAAAAATGTGAGGTTTTCCAATGTAATAAAAGTGAAACTATCAATTCTTCATGAACCCTACAAGACCTACCTATTCCATATTCTATGTGGACAAAAATCTCCATTTATTTTATAGTGGGCCTTCCTAAATATGGGAATAAGTCCATCATCATGGTGGTAGTTGATCTCTTCTCCATGTATGTTCATTTTTTCCTTACCCCACCCTTTCACACCAGCATTGGTAGCACTAGTTTTCCTTGATCAAATTTTCAAGTTACATGGCACGTCCACCTCTATTCTATCTGAACATGACCCCACTTTCACAAGAAACTTTTGGAAAGAGATGTTTAAATTGCATGGAACCCAAATGAACATGAGCACAACATATCTCCCCCAGTATGATGAAAAAACAGAAGTGGCAATTTTTTTTTGGGAAACCTACTTGCGCTATTTTTCTTCGGACAAACAACATGAGTGGGTGAAATGGCTCCCCTTGGTAGAATGGTGGTACAATACATCCTATCATATGACCACTAAAATGACCCCATATGAAGCAGTGTATGAAACATTCCTACCTACAATCACTACCTATATTCTAGGCACATCAAAGGTCCAATCCATTTATACAATGTTGCAATATCACACAGCCACCCTCGCGGCTCTAAAGGATAACCTCCACATGGACCAAAATCTCATAAAGAAACAAGTGAACTAGCATCATTTAGAAAGGGGTTTTCAGGGAGGTGATTAGGTGTTTCTCCGTCTCCAACTTTACAAGAAAACATCTATCAAATCCGAGAGACATGACAAGTTGGAACCCAAGTTTTATGGGCCCTACTAGATCATCAATCATATTGGTTCAGTGGCCTACAAATTGTCCCTTCCTGCTAGTTCCAAAACCCATCCAGTGTTCCATGTTTCTTGTCTAAAGAAAGTGGTGGGACAAAACTACAGGGTCCAAACCATCATTCCAAAATTAGATGAAGAAGGATCCTTTTGGATCCAACCAAATCCAGTCCTCAATCACCATGAACATCAATTGTATGGAAGAACTATCAAGGAAGTCTTGATCTAGTGGAAGGAGACATCACCAAAGGATGTGAACTAGGAACCATTGACCATACTCGAACATTTTTTGCACCTACAGCCTTGAGGACGAGGTTGTTTTGAAGGGGGGAGGCATGCTACGATATGATCCTAACCCCTCTCCATGGGTCATTATTTAGTAGGATATGTTTTGTATGTAATAAAGGCTGACACAATTTAATAAGGTCTAATAAATAAAGGATAACAAATCAATGTAAGAACACCTAATAGAAGCTTCTCCTTCTAGAAAGTTCTTCCTCTAGAAGTTTCCTTAGAGGGTACAATTAGTATAAATAAGAGTAGGAGGCATTGGATATTATTGTAATAGAGCTATGCTTTGCTAGAGGTTTCCCCCTCGAAGAGGCATGTGAACATTGCTATCATTAATAAATGTGTTCTTTCTAGTGTTATTCTAGTATTATTCTCGTATTATTCTTGATATATCATTGTTGTTATGCCATTGTTTGCTAAATATTTATGTTCGGCATATTATATTACATATGGAATATTGCAAAGGGAATTACTAGGAATTCATAGTGACCCTCATGAGTTCTAAAGAAAGTCTTGGGAAGGTCTTCCTATTTCATACGTATCTGGTGGTAGATAGAATGGAGATCAATTTTGGTAATAAGCGTTGTCATTCAAGTGGACAAAAATACAATCCACACATAATTTAAAATGCAGAGAGTATTTATTTGTTCGCAGAGAGAAATGATGAACAATATGCAAAGATAATCAATCACAAGAAGGTGCAAGACAATCAATCAACCACGAACACTCAACATGGTAGATAGCTGGGAAAAAACATCCTTCGCTCATCATCCACACACAGAAAAGAAGGGCATTAGAATCTATACGTCGTTATGCACCGAAGTGACGATCGTCGATTCGGCTCTTGGACGACTGATCAGGCGTGGACTGATGATATAGGTATGAGGACGAAAGATAAGGCACAAAATGTTCACAGTAATCAATAAAACAAACAGGACAATCATCAAAATCAGTGTTCGGGTCGCCAAGGAAATCAATTCAATGCAACAAGCGTAAAGCTATGATGAAATTAAGTTCTTGACTAAAAACACTGAGTGAAAAACATTCTTTACACAATGGAAGTACAATAATTAAGGTGCAAGAAAAATATTAATCTATCATTCAAAATAAACACATGCGTACCATAGCCCAAGTCGATTGCTCATATTCGTTGTCTCGCGCACGCCTTATCCAGCTCCCACTTGTCGACTGATGTGACCTCACTGGTACCTCCCAACCAATGTTAGGGGTACTCTTCTCCCCCCTTATCCCCCTGAGCTGCAAAGGGGCCACACACACTATACAAGAGAAAAAATAGCTCCCATCTTGCCTCACAAGGCCGAGCTACCACTCATTACCCAAGTTGGGTATCCCAACTTGCACAAGATAAATCATTCAAGTAAAAAATTCTACAGCGTAACATTATGCATAAAAGATCCTATCCATAATCCTCCTACTCCATCCTTTTTATAGAGGTTTTAAGTGATTTCTTTCCAAAATTCCCATTTAATTTATTTTTCATTAATTTATTTCAGAAAAACCTCCCCCATACACATGTCACCCATCCCCCTAGTTACACCAGAAATTAGTTTCATTAATTATTTAATTACTCCTATTTCCCTCACCCACCAAAAATCATTCCTAAAACCGCTCCTTGGTGTCCCCATATTCTCTTACACATTTTAAATGACTTACGTCTTTACTAAATTCCTATTTGAATTCTTAATTAGAAAGTTCTTAAAGGCAAGATTCCTTACTAAGTTAGTCATTCAGATGTTTCCTTACATTTATGTTTCCCTTTTTCTTTATGTTTCCCCATTTTCCCTTAGTTTCCTATTTCTTTTAAGTTTCCCTCTTTTCCCTTTTTATCTAAAACTTGAACTAGAAAGTGTAGAAAAAAACACCTTTTACCCCTTTTTCTTTTTAATTAATAAAATTTAATTAGCATATGGAAAAAAAAATCATTTCCCTTTTAAAATTTTAATCCCCCAAGGTAATTTGATTTTAATAAATTAATTTAATTTATTACTGACTTATTGCCACATGTTTAATTATGATTATTAATTTTGACCACAAGTGTCACTTAGAAGTAGATTTTTAATTTCACTAGGCTGTGTGATATTTTTATTAGGGAAAAAAATTGTTTTTAAATCTTACTTGGCACATTATTCGTTCTAAGGCCGTCTAGGTTTATTCACTTACCATTTAAAATGCGACATGCCCTTCAAGTCACACTAGTTGCTCCAAGGGTGCCACTCACAACTTTCTATTTTCCTTGCGTGACATGCCCTTCATGACGCACAACATGCTCCAAGGGTGCCACTCACCTCTTTCTGTTTTTCTTGCACGACGTGCCCTTCAGGATGCACTACGTGCTTCAAGGGTGCCACTCGCCGCTTGACTGACTTGGTTGACATAAAAAACCCCTAGAGTCAATACTCTGCCAAGTGATCTCGTGGGAGACTAAGGGCCTCTAAGGAATAAGGCCCCTGCCTTATTGTGCACCTATTAGAATCATCATGAGCGACTGTCGCAGTTTTCCCTCACGACATCATGGGTCTTCTCGAACTAGGTAATCGTTAACCTACAGTTTGAGCCACGACAAGAGTGCTAGTATGTTGTGGAAGGGATGTTGTCCACACCTCTCCCTCAACATTTCTGGTTGTCATGCATGACCCCTCTATTCCATATGTGAGTCTGGTCAACAAGATATCGTCAATATGCATCATAAACAAATCATGTCAACAATAATAATAAATCATCATAATATCTAATCAGATGTACATATTTCATATCTACAACAATAAAACCCCAATAGTCCACTCCCCGACTCAATCTGGAGTCCAAGGGCTTTCATTGATGGCTTTGCATCCTCGAGGTCCAAAGTCCTGCACACTCAGGAGAACCCAGTAAATAACACCTATCTATGTAAACACACAAAATATCATATCCATAATGCCTCATAATCATAATCAAGCGGCCAATAATATAATAATCCGAATCACTTGCAATCAAGTGTCCTCAAAAAATAAGTTCACTCAGTGCACGTAAGAGCAGGATGTTACATACACCCCCTCTTGGTCTAAACTTCGTCCCAAAGTTTCGCAGTATATGAGTGCTGAGTAAAGTGTATCACCGTATCATAAGTCTATTTATAAAACAAAAATGGAAACTGTTAGCGCATATCATATGCGTCCTCCCAGGTCGCTAAGTGCAGACTATAGTTGTCTCACTGGACCTTGACCTGATCTATGATTTGACATTGTAGTTGTTGAATGCGATGATCCAAGATACAGATATGCTAAATCGTAAGCTGACCCTCATCAGATACCTGCAAGGAACTCATGTCAATAACATATGTAGGATCACTAAATATAATGTATCAAAACAGATACGTGAAAAGCATCGTGCAAATGCCTCAAAGAATCAGGCAAGGCTAGTCAATAGGCCACAAGCCCCTTCTTCTCCACAATCTTGAAAGGTCCCACAAACATAGGAGAGAGTTTAGCAACCTTTCCAAACTTTATTTAACTCTTATGCGGTTTTACCCGCAAGAAGACTCGATAGCCAACTTCATAACTACAGTCGACACGGTGTGCATCGACATAACTCTTTTGTCGATCCTGTGCCTCTTTGATCCTTTGTCTTATTGTTTGCATTTGATCTTCCATTTCTTGGATCAATTTTGGTCCCACCAGGACCCTATCCTCAAGACGATCCCAACTCAAAGGCATCCAACATGATTGCCCATAAAGAAACTCGAAAGGCGCCATCTTAATGGTGCTTTGGTAATTGTTGTTATATGCGAATTCTACCAGTGGCAAAAATTCTTCCCAATGATTCTGTTGGTCAATCATGTACATGCGCAAAATGTATTCCAAGATTTGGTTTGTTCGTTCGGTCTTCTCGTTAGTCTCCGGGTGATACACAGTACTAAAGTTAATTTGGGTTCTCAAGGCCTCTTGGAAACTAGTCCAAAATCATCCAGTAAATATCGATCCTCGATTGGATATAATCCTCTTAGGAATGTCATGCAACCTCACAATCTCACTGATGAAAACTCTAGCTATTTTAGGTGTCATATACGTCGTACGCACAGGAATAAAATGAGCACTCTTCGTTAGAGTGTAAACTACCACAAAATTTGAGTCGTTTCTCCTTGCCATTAGTGGCAATCCAAAAATGAAATCCATCGAAATGACCTCTGATTTAGATTCTGAAATAGTGTGTGGTTGTATTAGTCCTACTGGATGTCTATGTTTAGCCTTCACCTAATGACATTATAGTCATCTGGCCACATAGATGACTATGTTGGCCTTCATTCCTTTCCAGCACAATAAGGGTTTAAGGTCTGCTCTCATCTTCGTGACTCTTGGGTTAGCCATGTACACTACTCTGTGATCCTCGTTTAGGATTAAAATCCTCAACTCGTCATTCAATGGTACGTAAATTCAATTTTTAAATATCAATAGTCTATCATTGTCCAACGTAAATCCTTCAAATATCATACCATCATTATGTTTTGTCTGATAAAACCCTTGACCTCTTTGTACTAGTCATCGTTGCACTGTAAAGTTGGAGTATTTTCCTATAGATTTGTATGAAGGAGAAACACCATAAAGATGTGTGGTCTCCAACTCAATGAATCCGCCACTCAGTTCACTGTTCCATTTATGTAAGAAAACTCAAAATCATACTCGCTAAGAAATTCCGACCAACATCGTTGTCACGCGTTCATGTCGCTTTGCGTAAAGATGTTCTCTAGTCCACAGTGGTCCATTCTTAGTTTGAAATTCCTTCCAATTTGGTAATGTCTCCAAATTCTCAAGGCAAAAACAATGGCTAACAACTCTAAAACATGCGTTGCATAGTTTTCCTCGTACCGTTTCAACTTTCTCGAGATCTAAGCGATCACTCGACCATCTTGCATCAAGACTCCACCTAAGCCTTCCTTGGATGTGTCAGTGCATACCAAGAATTCTGCATCCATGTTAGGGCTCTTTAGTATTGGTGTTGTTTTCAACATCTCTTTGATCCTCTGAAAGGATTCCATGCATTTCTTGGTCTAAACAAACTTCTTGTTCTTCTTCTGCAATTCCATGATCGGATTTTCTATCTTCAAAAATCCCTCGAAGAACCGTCGATAGTATCCTGCTAAACCCATGAAGCTACGCACTTTTGGGACATTTGTCAGCAAAGGCCATTCCATAATAGGCTCGACCTTTGTTGTATCAATGGTGATACCTTCACCGGAGATGACATGCCCTAAGTAGTGAATCTTCGATTGATAAAATGAGCATTTAGAAAAATTCCCATAAAATTTTTCTCTTGTAGACACTATAGTACCAAGCACAAGTTTTCGTCATGCTCCTCCATCGTCCGAGAGTAAATCAAAATATCATCCATGAATACTTGGATGAACTTGTCCAAGTACTCATGGAACACCCTGTTCATCAAACTCATTAATATCCCTGGGGTGTTTTTCAGTCCAAATGGTAAAACAATAAACTTGTAATGTCTAAACCTCATCTTAAAGGAGATATTAGGGATGTCATCCTCCTTGATCTGTGGCTGGTGATACCCTAATATCAAGTCGATATTTGAAAACACCGTCACGCCTTTCATCTGATCAAATAGATCATCAGTCCTTGGCAATGGATATTGATTCTTGATCATTGCCTTGTTCAATTGACGATAGTCAATGCAAATTCTCCATGACCCATCCTTATTTCATATGAAAATAATAGGCGTACCCCATGGTGACACACTTGGACATATCAGTCCCAGGTCCAACAACTCCTTCATCTCTTGTAACTCTGGGGTCGACATCCATAAGGCATTCTTTCTATCGGTTGAGTCCCCAATTTTAGGTCTATGGTAAACTCCAATTCCCTCTCTGGCGGCATCCCAGGTAACTCCTCCAGGAAGACATCCACAAAATCTCTCACAACAGGAAGGTGTTCTAGACCTTCCACTACTCCCTTCTTATTTAACACAAGGATCACATAAATCTTACATCCCTTACACATGCTCTTCCATAGCTGAAAGGAAGATATGAACCTCAAGAAAACTCCCTAGTTCTTTCCTACAATCACGCGTCTCTAACCCTCATCATCAACCAAGCTCAATCGTTTCATCTTACAGTTGAATATCGCCTCATGTGATTCCAACCAGTCCATACTGATCATGACATCATAATATCCTAAGATCGTGACGTATAGGTTGAACTTGGTGACAAATTCTCCCGGGTTAAGGCTATAGCCCATAACCTTCCCTCCAACCTTTTGTTTGGCTCTAGAAGCCATTTCTACATAGCTAAACTCATCCAGATCAACTTCCTTTACCTTAATTCTCCTTGGCACTTCCGCAGCAATGAAACTCTCTGTAACACTAGAATCTATAAAAAATACTAAGGGTCTGGTCAACAACGACACCTGACAGTTCAAGCATAGTCGACTGGTGATCTTCCTTGTGGTTATCCACCACTCCATGAATCTGATGGGCCTTGCCCAAATATCCCATGGTAGTGGGTTCGGCTGATCCAGCTGCTCTAGTCCTCTCCACTAGGCAGTCATGCTGGTAATGTGGCTCTCCACATTCCAACACACTTTCTTCGGTCCAGTATCCCTAGTACTCGAAGTAGAAGTTGAATCCTAACATTAAGGCCCAACACGAATTTGTTGAACTTCAGTTTCTTGGTAATTTGGTACAGAGCATACTGAAACAGCTCAAAAAACGGGCCTCGTACTCAGGCACCATACGACCACCCTGTCGCAAGGCATTGAACTTGTTGAGTCAATGCTCAATGAACATCTGATAGATACCTTTCTCGGAATCATTCCTTGAACCATTCCCATGACATGTCTTTGTTTGCCATGTTCAAATGCAGCAGGAGCATCTTCCATCATAGAAGATCCATCATGGAATGGCCTATCCCTAAGGACGTAGAGGACATCCAGTCATTCATGGGAATCACCGGGTACTACTACAGATTTATAGAGGGATTCTCTATGATTGCATACCCTATCACTTCCCTACAGAAGAAAGGAGACAAGTTTAATTGGTCATAGAAATGTCAGGACAATTTTAATAAGTTAAAGGAATTGTTAACAACCACACCCATTTTAAGGGTAGCAAACCCTGATAAAGACTTCACAGTCTACATGGATGCTAGTAAAGAAGGTTTGGGAAGTGTCCTAACTCAAGAAGGGCACGTTATTTGTTACGAGTCCCAAAAACTAAAAGAACACGAATGAAACTACGTCACTCACGACTTGTAATTAGTAGTCATCATCCATGCATTAAAAATGTGGTGACACTATATAATGGGCAGAAAATTTCTGCTACTAACGGATAACAGTGGCCAGGGATGATTTTAGGGATGGAAATTTATTTTAAAATGTAGAGACCTTGGCGAATCAAACTAATTCTTCATATGCCAACTATAAATGTTTGGCAATATTTTTGTTAAAAAATCAAATTTCTAAGGATTTTATATAGTTTCTATAAATTTTTGGTGATTTTTAAGGTAAAATCATTTAAACTATAGAATTTGGGTGAATCATTTTTAGAATAGCGAATATTTTTTTGGGAAAAACCTTGCAAAATTAGCCCATGAGTGAAATTTAGCCCCTAAAATCATCCTTGACAGTGGCGTGAAATTCTTGTTTAGTCAATCAGACCTTAACGCAAGGCAAGCAAGATGGATGGTCTTCTTAAGTGAATTCGATTTCGAGGTAAGACACATCAAGGGTAAGGAAAACAAAGTGGAATATTCTTTAAGTAGAATAATTCATGGGTTGTTTGAGATAAACATTAGTAGGGCATAAAGCGACATTGAGCAAAGGATAAAGGCTACAAGTAATAATGATGAAAAATACATTAAAACAATGGTAGATTTACAAAATAATGCAAAAAATTTAGACATAACAGATCTGAGTTTGGACATAAATGGTCTACTAAGATTCATAAATAGATTATACATACCAGATTCTACTGAATTAAAGTTAACAATTTTTTACGAAGTACACAAGAAACCATATTCTAGTCATCCGAGATACTAGAAAATGGTAACAACACTAAGGAAGTTATTTTATTGGCCTAATATGAAAGGTGAGACAACATAATACTTTTCTAAGTGCCAATATTGTCAATAGGTGAAGACTAAACACCAACACCCAGCTGGCCTGTTGAAACCTCTACCTGTACCAGAATGGAAATGGGAGACTATATCACTAGATTTTATCACAGGTTTTCCTAGAACTCAAAAACAAAATGATTCAATTATGGTAGTAATTGATAATCTTAGCAAGTCTACACATTTTATTCCTGTAAAATCTACTTATAAAGCTATTAACATGGCTGAAATATTCATGAAGTAATTTTTTAGACTCCATCATATTCCTAAAATGGTGATTTCGGATAGATAAAATTTACATCTACGTTTTGGAAAGAACTGTTTCTAGGGTTGAATACTAACTTGAATTTCAACACAATATACCATCCACAAACGAATGGGCAGACTGAGCGAGCAAACCAAATCATGGAAGATATGCTACAAATGTATGTAAGGACAAAACCAAGTAAGTGGGAAGACTACCTGCACTTGGTGGAATTTGCATACAATAATGGTTACCATACATCATCTAAGATGAGCCCCTTCGAAGTACTATATGACAGAAACTGTACAACTCTGATTAGCTGGGATAATCCAGTTGACAAACTCATGGTGGGACCAAAAATGCTCCAGGAAATGGAGAATACGGTAAGAAAAGTACAACAGAATTTAAAGGAGGCACAGGACAGACATAAAAGTTACGCGGACCTGAAAATAAGACACCATGAATTTCAAGTTGGAGACCATGTGTATTTAAAAGTCAAAGAAAGAAGAATTTCATTAAACCTAGGAAACTGTTCCAATTTGGCACCCACGCTTTGTGTCCCTTTCGAGATCTTAGCTCGAATTGGACCCGTGGCATGCCAACTTGCACTTCGCGCAAATATGAAAATTCATAATGTATTTCATATTTCTTTGTTAAAAAATTATGTTCATGATCCTACTCACATGATCAATTGGAACATGATGCAAGTGGAACCAGAAGGTGAGTTCCAATAATAACCCCTGCGCATTCTGGATAGGAGAGAAATAACACTAGAGAATAGAGTCGTCGCCCAGGTAAAAGTGCAATGGAGGCACTTTAGTCCTGAGGGGGCCACTTGGGAATTGGAGGAAGATTTGAAAAAATCTTATCCAAACCTATTCCCTGAAAGGAACGAACACCGAGGACAGTTTTTTACCGAAGGGGGAAATGATGTAATATCCCCAAAAATAAATTATTATTGAAGTCTGAATACACTTAGGAATTTATTTTTGGTTTTGGTAAATTCAAATTTGGAAAATTATTCCCATTTATGGCAATTCCAAATTTGGAATTTAGTTAATTGTAATTTATTATTATGACTGTTGGGCAAATAGTTTATTTTCCCAACCAACTCTTTGACTATGACACTTGTAAGAAACAAATATTTTTTATATTTATTGTTGAGAGACAAATGGAACAACCAAGTTGAAATTAGTTGACCATGACTCCATGAGTGGGGAACATGTTTGAAATACCTCGGGGATGAATGTTACAAGTGGAAAATCAGGAATTTGGCCATTGGTAGCCCCTAAAAATCAGGGATTTCTAAATCTACGAAAATTCCCAAGGGGAAAAGACCTAGGCACAAGATGCTTTTTCATATATAGCATATGGGAGGAGGCAGGACACTCCCTAGTATCTTGAGGAGAGGAATATCACTTGCTGTTATGAGCACTAGTTTAGGAGTGTGAAGCAAGGAGAACTTTTCTGATTTTGAAAGAGGACGATAAATAAGGAGGAGTTTGGTGTTCTCCCTCATGGATTAATGGTCAGGCTAGGGGGTGAATGGAGCAAGCAGATTGGTTGTTCTTTTCTATCGTTGGGTGGAACTTGGTTGTTCCATTATTTTTTTCAACACTTTGTTCAGATATGTTCATTTACTCTTCCCTGGTTGAATGTTTTGTTGATTAATAGTTGGTAGAATACCTTGACTAAATTCTAGATAAATGTCTTATTGATAAATGGCTGATAGATTTCATCTACTTATGTTGGCAGAATATAATGAATGGTAGAATACGATTTTATAGTTGAATTTAGTTAGTAAGTACAATTGAGAGAATTACTGTGTATGATATTTGTTGGTGATTATATGAAAAATTCTTATTCAAGTGTTGTACTCTCTGAGATACAATATGAATATAGATTCAAGTATAAATATGCTTAAAGAATTATTACAGATTGTTACAGGTTGAAGAATATTAAGTACAGATCTACAGGAAAATCTATGTATACTTTTATAAGTTGTAGTACATCTACACAGGACAAAAATATTACCATGATAAATGTAAAATATACCATATCTATAGATATATATGGGTATATAGATATTTATTCAAGGTCTATTTAAATTGTACAACTACCCAATGAAGTTTTGAGTGATTACAGGTTGCTTCCCATACAGATTTCTCAGAGCCATGTGACCATCTAATACACAGAAAATATTTATTGACTATTACAAGTATTTTTTTCCATTAAATCCGATTGAATTAAATGTAGGAGAAGATTACATTACCTTTCATTTTAGTAATCTCAGAAGAAAATGTCCAGCAAAATAAACACATAAAACATGTTTCCTATTACAGAGTCGATACAATACCTAAACGAGTCTTTAAACTCTACACAATATATGCAACCATAACTATTAAATGGTGAAATTCATATTCAATACAGGGTTCCCCTTCTGTCTTTTACTTTATGGATTGAAGATACAAGTAACTAGTTTCCTATAGGAACCTAGTGTGGAACTAACACAATAATAGTATCCTAGGGTGAAACCTCTATTGCTTTAACAAAACCTATATGGTTGTTTTTTCTTTCAATGTTGTAAGTTGGAACTCGAATACCTTTCGAGTGGGGTGCCCTCGTAAATCCAGAAGCCGCCGAATGATTTATCCCTGAAAGAGAATACAAAGAACATGAGTAAAGTTGGGTAGGCAGGTAGGTAGGCCCCTAAGGCCCCAGTGCTTCAAACTGAAGCTATGATACCATGTGTAAGGTTCTTCTCAACAGCCTTATAAAACAAGAAAAATATTTATTTTAAAGAAATGTTATTCTAACATTTTTAATACTTCATAACCAGCATATAACCAATAACCAACATATATATAATTTATTGAACTGATCATAATAAGCTTCTGAACAACCACATAACACTACATATTCCTTGAATACATAAAATAAATACATAAATTAAAATACCTTCGTCTGATGCTAAACTCTCGCTTGTCTGATTGTCCTCCCTGCTGCCTTGCCCAGCTTGTTGCTTGACCAAACCCTGCCCAAACTGACTAACCACCCAGCTAGATAGGAGCAGCTTGTTTGACTCCCTAGCTCTGGGATACCAAAAGGAATCCTGGCCCTCATGCCCAAAACCCCCAGCAACCCGGTGTCCCCTGCAATGATTCACCAAACCCCCAAAACCAAAACTCCCAACACCAGAAAATATGCCCAAACCAGAAATACAGTGTCCACCTCCAAAATGCTTCCTTCCCCAAAATCCTGCCCTCTCCCCTCGAACTCCTCCCGTCATATCTCCCCCTTCACTGACTCTCCTCCCCTCCATTAATTACCTTATCCCCTCCTTTATTACCATATCCCCTCCTGTCATACATAAGTCTTTTAATTAAATAAATTAAAATTATTAAGCCCCTTTAATTCATCACTCAAATCTTTAATGAGTCAATTAATTAATAAATTAATCATCAACAAATATGAACAATTAATTCAGTCCTTCCGCTTGATGTACGAAATACCAAAATCGTACTCACTCATAAACTCACTCTATTGACTTTGCCTAGCATTTAGATATATTTGAGTGAAGATATGTTTTATGTTGGGTATGTGTTATATTCTTTGCATGAGTAGTAGTGTCTGAGCGCCTGCGCCGGGCACGCAGGGGGGTGTAGGGGGGCGGAGCCCCCCGCGTGGGGGTTCGGGGGAAGCGCCCCCAATTTTTTTTTTTTTCGGGACGACATATTTCCAGGACGACATATTTCCGGGACGACATATTTTCGGGACCACATGATATTAGGTGGTTTTTCGGCACATGGTTTTTTGCCGATGGTTTTTTATTTCTGGTTAAGGAATTAGGGTTTTGGACTAATCCAGGTCATTAGGTTAGGGTTTTGGATGCCGTTGGCTCCTATATGTATATTGTATTGTAAACAATGTAACAAAATGTATGAATATAATATATGCTGGTTTTCCCGGTTTGGGTTTCCAGGTGAAAATCTCTGTGTAATGTTTGTATTTGCCATTGTATCTTTTCTGTTCTTTTCTGAATATCAGTTTGTAGTAGGTATTGTACAAGGTTAGAATTTACATTTGGTATCAGAGATTTATTGGCTTCAAGGGGACGACTTTGTCGTCAAGGGTTTGGCTCGGGACTGTGATAAGCCTTGTTACAGTGGGAGATCTGCGGTATTGTTTTTCAGGTGAAAAGAAATGGCAAGCAATTCGAAGATGGAGATCGAGAAGTTTAATGGAAAAATATTTGAGCTGTGGAAGCTCAATATGGAAGATCTTTTGGTGGACAGAGATTAGTGGATTGCAATAGATCCAGGTACTGCACCTACAGGAACTTCTGCAGATGACTGGAAAAAGACGGATTAGAAGGCAAAGAGCACAATTCTACTGTGTCTCTCCGATTCAATATTATTGAATGTGTCAGAGGAAGCTACAGCCAAGGATTTATGGGAAAAGTTGGGAAATTTGTATTAGTCTAAGTCCCTGGTAAATAAACTATTCCTAAGAAATAAGTTGTATAACTTGAGGATGAGAGATGGAGACTCGGTGGCAGAGCATTTGAACGCCTTCAATACTGTGGTAAGTCAGTTAGTATCTGTTGATATTAAAATTT
>ML793041.1:296325-312925 GCA_009831015.1 Picea engelmannii
TCATTCAAAGACAAAGCACATTGATGTTCAATATCACTTTGTAAGAGACATGATTGAAGAAAAGAAAGTATCACTGATGAAGGTGGACACTTTGAAGAATGTTGCAGATTCATTAACAAAATCTGTGAGCACTAAGAAGTTCTTTTGGTGTAGAGGATCCATGGGCATTGTTTCCCTAGATTATTGACTATGTAACCCTGTAACCCCCTGTGTGCAAAGAAAACAACAAATGGGAGAATGTTGGGTATGTGCTATATTCTTTGCACGAGTAGTAGTGTCTGAGTGCCTGCGCCGGGCACGCAGGGGGGTTAGAGGGGGGGTGTAGAGCCTCCCGTGCAGGGGTTCGGGGGCAGCGCCCCCGATTTTTTTTTTTTTTCGGGACGACATATTTCCGGGACCACATGATATTAGGTGGTTTTTCGGCACATGGTTTTTTGTCGATGGTTTTCTATTTCCGGTTAAGGAATTAGGGTTTTGGACTAATCCAGGTCATTGGGTTAGGTTTTTGGATGCTGCTGCCTCCTATATGTATATTGTATTGTAAACAATGTAACAAAATGTATGAATATAATATATGTTCGTTTTCCCAGTTTGGGTTTCCAGGTGAAAAATCTCTGTGTAATGTTTGTATTTTCCATTGTATCTTTTATTTTATTTTCTGAATATCAGTTTGGAGTAGGTATTGTACAAGGTTAGAATCTACATTTTAAACTTTGATGGTCCGTTTTGATCTCAAAGTTTCACCCCACAAGATAGTGCCTTCAAAGTTTTAGAGCTAGCATTACAACTGCCAACTCTAAATCATGAGTAGCATAAAGCTCTTCGTGTTTCTTCAACTTCCTTGACGCATAAGCTATCACTCCTCCATCCTACATTAGCATGGCCCCCAACCCTTGCTTTGAGGCATCCGTGCAGACTATGAAGTTCTTTTCCATATCCGACACTCGTAGAATTGGTGCACTAGTTAGTAACCTCTTAAGCTCAATGAATGCACTATCACATTCTTCTGTCCATTCATACCTGACCCCCTTGCGTTGTAAAGTAGTGATGGGTTTCGCTATTTTGGAGAACCCCTCCACAAATCTCTGATAATAACCTGCTAGCCCCATGAAGCTTCTCACCTCATGGGCATTTTTTGGCACTGGCCACTCCATAATGGCCTTTACCTTTTCTGGGTCCACAGAGATTCCTTCGCCAGAAATGATATGACCTAAATAATGAATTACTTTTCGGAAGAAGGAACACTTTGAAAAATTCCCATACAATTTGTTCTCCCTAAGGCAAGACAACACTACTCATAAGTGTTCCTCATGTTCTCTTTCATTCTTGGAATAGATGAGGATGTCATCTAGAAAGACTTTTACAAAATGGTCTAGGTACTTTTGGAATACGTTGTTCATGAGGCTCATGAATACTGCTAGCACATTGGTCAATATGAAAGGTACTACGACAAACTTGTAATGTCCAAACCGAGTTCAAAAGGCAGTTTTTGGGATATCGCCTTCCTTAATCCTTAACTGATGATACCCATCGCAAATCGATCTTTGAGAATACCGCTGCTCCTTTCATCTGATCGAAGAGGTCATCTATTCACGGCATTGGGTACCTATTTTTCACTGTAGCACGATTCAAGTCCCTATAATCTATACATAGTCGTAAGGATCCATCCTTCTTATTTACAAAAATTATTGGTGCACCCCAAGGTGAGACACTGGGCCTTATTATCCCTAAGTCCAGTAACTCTTTCAACTGCATTTGCAATTCACAAAGTTCTGGTGCTATCATCCGATACAGAGTCTTGGAAATTGGCTCTGCACTAGGTTTTAGCTCAATAGTAAAATCAAGCTCCCTCTCAAGAGGTAACCCTGGCAACTCGTTCGAAAAAACATCCTTAAATTCTGACAACACCGGGTACTGATCTAATGAGGGACCCTTCCTTTCATTCATTACTTCCACTACATATAGTCGACACCCTTGCCTCAAGCATTGCTTAACCTTCATAGTTGAGATAAAGCGTAATGACACCTTTCTTCGTACACTTTGTATCTCAACTAGTCTTCCTTCATCGTCGACACAAAGCACCTTTTTTGCGAAGCAATCTACCAAAGCTCGATGAGCTTCTAACCAATCCATTCCAATTATCAATGCTAGGTCCTACCGCTTGTTTTTCCCCTGAAGCCATCTCAACTTGTTTAAAGTCATCATGCTCGTAGGCTGCCAACCCACTCTTTTCTAATGCAGATGGAGAAATGAAACTATATGTTGCACCAGAATCAAATAAAATCTTAACATTGATATGATTTAGCGTACCTGATGACTCCACCACCGTGGATTGATGTTCGTCCTGGCGATTATTAACCGCTGCATAAATCTGGTGGCTGCTACTTGCTCTTCCCATCGGGGCCTTTTCTTCTCTATGCAAAAATTCTGATTGTAACTCTGGGCAGTCACATTGGTAATGGGGTCCTCCACATCCCCAACAAGTAACACGGGATTGAACCTGTGCATTGTTATGTGACTGTCTTTGAAATGAGTTCCTTCCCCTGGAACCCCTGCCCCTGCTAGCTGTTCCCTGAGATGGCCATGGACCTGTCTGTGTCGTTGGTGATGAACGCGATGCTACACTCCCTGCCATTGAAATCCCTACAGTTACTGTCCTTGGTGCGACTCTGTTACCATATGGAGGTGGCCTTGATCCCCCTCCCCTAGGAAATGTCCTAGGGGCCTTCCCCACGAATCCAAGACGATGCGAAAAGGTTGGTCTCGTACCCCCGGTTAAGTTCATGTGTTCCTTCGCATAACACACATTTTCCACAGCTTCCGCTACTGAAGACGATTTCCACATCCGTACCATAGCTCTTATCTTAGGGTTCAATCCATAGATGAAGTGCTCTGCCTGTTGTTGCTCATTATCCATATAAGAAACATATTTGACCAATTCCATAAATCTGATCTCATATTCTTCTACAGTTATGTTTCCCTGTACTAAGGCATGAAACGCCCCTACCTGTTGTTCCTCATAGTAAGCTGGCAGATATTTCCTTCGGACCCTCTCCTCGAAAATTTCCCAAGATACTGTGTCTGGGGTAAGATGCAGTTGTCTTTCCAGGTTTCCCCACCAGTTCAAGGCGCTGTCTCTTAACTAAAAAATTGTTATTTTCGCATTTGAGGTGGACGCATAGTCCCTTAAGGAAAAACACCTTGTCATGCCTTCCAACCATGCTTCTGTACATTTGCTGGCACGACCCCCGACAAACTCTGAAAGTTTGATCATCTGCAATTCTCGAGTGATGTCTTCAGGTGGAGTTCCTCCCCCTGAATCCCTTGATGCTTCTTGATTACCTATTCCATATGGTGGGGGTTCCACTTTGGTCCCTGCTAGTTGTCGCCCCTTTAAAGTCTCATTTATGGCCTCCAACGAGCATAGTATGAGAGCTAGTTCGGGCGATGGTGGCGGTTGCATTGGCGGTGTTGGATGTGCTTGCGACAATGCTCCTCTTCCTTGATTTCCTCGAGTCCTAACCATCCTATATGATTTAACCTGCATCAACCAAAGTTGTCAGGGTGAGTTCAAGGTCGTTTCTCATTGCGCAACTTAACTAGAAAGCAGGGTTAGGCGTAAGTTTCTTTTACTTGTCTATAAAAAGACGTTACTCTCTTTAGGGGATTGGCTAGTTTAGGATTAAGCGTATAAGCTTGATGCCTTCGCCTAAGAAAAATATTGATTCCCTCGCCCGGTAGCTACGCTAGCTTGCACCATACTCGTCGATTCTCTAACTTACCTGCCTAGCGTGCAAGAAGCCCCCTCCCACTTATCTTGTTCTAAGTCCTTATTCTTTGCATCTACAACTAACTAAGGTGACTTCCAACCTAAAGTTGATTAATTATCAAGAACAAAAAAAAAAAATCTAAACTAAATCTTTAACCTAAGTTCCAATCGTCTTAATCAACTCATTCATTTAATCCCGAAAATTACTCATTCATCAATCATCTTAAGTACGCTCATAGCTCAGTTGGTTAGCATTGTCAATTTGCAAGCTGGAGGTTACAGGTTCGAATCTCGCCAAGCCCAAACAAACTTTTATTATTATTATTATTATTAATTAATTTATTAAGTACATATTTAATCATTAATTTAATTTAAATTATTCTCATTGATTAACCCCTTTTGGTTAATCATATTAATTTATTATTAATCTAAAACACAATTTAAAATATGTTTAAACTTAAATATGTTTAATTTACCTAATTAAACACCAATTATATTTTTTTTTTACTAATTTAAACAATCAAAAGTTTAAATCTAATAATACTTTAAAAGAATGATTAAATAAATAAATAAAATATCGAAAAAACAAAATAAACAAATTAATAAATTAAAACTAAAATAAAATAAATAAATAAAGATTATTAACTAGGTGAGGGCACGCATGCAATCCACGTGCCCCCCCAGGGCTCTTATCCCTCCAAAAACCTACACCGAGCTCTCCATTCCCAAACCCTATATGCATTCTTTCACTCTACGAATGTCGTCGGCCTCTCTCACTCTGTAGCTATGGCGGAGTTAGGGTAATGTCTTGTAGCTCCTTTCTCGATAGCTTGGCGCTAGCGTTGGTGTATGGCGGTGACACTTGGACATTTAGTGCAAGATAAAATGCCTCCTGCAGGCTCCTCTCTTGGTTGTGGCTGGGCGCTGGTGCGTCTATGGGGAGGTCCGGGGTTCGAACCCCATGGACTCAATAAAGTTTGGCACAGGTTGTCCAACTGGCAAGCGTGCGCTATACTTGGTGCTTGCCTGGACTTCCAGACACGTGAGCAAATGAAAAAAAAATTCCCTTGTGGGCTCATCCTCCATCGATGGTTTCACGCTGGTATTTCACTGGATTGTGATGTGTTGTGTGCTGGTGTAGGTGCGTTGGTTGTTGATTTTTTTTTTTATTATTACTAAAAAAAAAATTGTTTCCTATGTGTGCAGCGTGCTCCTCGGTTGTGGCTAGGCACTGAGTTCGGGTTGTGTGTTGTGTTGCGTGCTTATATTGAGATGGGGCCCCTATGCTCTGGATCCTGATGCCCCCATCAAATTTGGGGGGTGTCTCCACATGTACAAGATGTGAGTTTTGTTGCTCCTGCATCCTGGAAGCATGGTGGAACACTGCGGTTTTTGTGGTTCCTCAACTCCTGTGTATATTCTTTCATGCCAACGATGTCCTTTTTACAAGAACTTCAACTCGATGTTTCATTCAATGTTTACAAATGTCATTTTGCATTTCCCTCTCGAGATCATTATTTTTCATCCCTGTCATGCCATATTGCCTGAGTATCCAAATTTCAAGCAAGACACATGCAAAAGTCTATACTCCATTGCTATTGTCAGTTTTAGATCCTAATTGGCAAAAGGAACTCATTACTCTGCAATGATTTAAACTATCTTGACATCCATTTAGTTCAACATGCAAGGTCTGTTCCTGACATCCTTTTGCGTGCCAGACCTTTATAAGATGGCTTGCAGGTGTTGTTTTATTTGTATATTTGAAGAGGCCAATAATTGTTTAGTTGTGGCATGTGTTGTTGATGCAGGTGCGCTGGCACTGGTTCTGAACGTGTAGCGCTCTCGTGGGCTCGTCCTCCATGTGAATCGGTTTGGAGCTGGTGTGTTGGCTCATGTGCTTTTTTTGTTTTGGTTTATCATATGAAATCCATTAATGGTTCTATTAGCTTACGACATTTGAAGATTTTGGCACTTTAATTCGAACCTAGTACCTAAATTTCAATATGCTGGAAAATTAATTTTATAAAAATTGGGAAGACGCGGGTTACTGTAAAGTGGCCCTGACTGTAATGCCTGGTTCCGTACTTTTCACAATAGTTTTATTTTTCGGAAGAAAATGTTTCCTATAATATTTACGTACAGGGCATATATAAAAACATAACATTCCATTTTACTTCCAATTGTCATCGGTTCAATTCTCATGGACTTGTTACCCCGTGACCTGTCGCGGCCTTGGCCTTGGTGGCTGGTGTATGCACCGGTTCTCTTTTTTGAAATTTTTGAAACAAAGATTGAGTTATGGTGGATTAAGACTTGTATTGTCTGTCGAAACTCGTTGCAGTGTTTGAACAGTGTAAGTCTATGATCTTAGAGTATATGATATTAGGTTACGAAAGGTCTCGGTTAGGTCTTTTCGTTAAGGATCCATATACATGTAGAAGTGGTTTTGAGTTGTTTACTTCAATAAAACTATCTATTGTGAACAATTTCCTGAGTGTAGGGTTGTTGTTGGCTACGGTGATCCAGAGATCATGCCCTTTACTATCTTGTTCCGTCCTGTGCAGAGACTACTTCATGTATATATATATTTTTTGTTTATTAGAAATTACTTCGAAAAACACTCCCTGCGTTGGGGGCTGCACTGTATATCAGAGACTTCCATCAGCTTAGGGACCCGGTCTGAGGGGTATCTATTTTTAAATATTTCCCAGGACTTGCACCTGGCCTCACCTGGTTTTTACATGCCTTTCAGGTGGGGGCATAGTACATATCAGTGTTGTGAAAATTGGACTTGTTAAGGGTGCATATCAACATAATGAAAGAAAAATAACATTAGAAGTAACACAACACAACTCTTTGTTTGTTTAATTGAGGCAAGTGTTAAAATTCACTTAATACTTCCACTATGTAGAATATTATGGGCATATTGTTTATATACAGATCTGTGTAACTAATAAAGAAAATGTGTTTTTGGCTTGCAGGCTAGGTGGAACTGGAGCTTGGAGCTCAGATTTATTCCAAATTAAAGGGTTTCAGGGTTGTTTAAATTTCTGGGTGGGTACAGTTCCATTCCTAAGTTGGGTAGGAGGGTAGGTAGGCCCTTGAGGTCCCAGTGCTTCAAACTGAAGCTCTGATACCATGTGTAAGGTTCTTCTCAACAGAGCCTTATAAAACAAGAAAAAGATTTATTTTAAAGAAATGTTATCCTAACATTTTTAATACTTCATAACCAACATATAACCAATAACCAACATATATAAAATTTATTGAACTGATCATAATAATCTTACGAACAACCACATAACACTACATATTCCTTGAATACATAAAAGAAATACATAAATTAAAATACCTTCATCTTATGCTAAACTCTCGCTTGTCTGGTTGTCCTCCCTGCTGCCTTTCCCAGCTTGCTACTTGACCAAACCCTGCCCAAACTGACTAACCACCCAGCCAGCTAAGAGCATCCTATCTAGCTCCCTAGCTCCAGGATACGAAAATGAATCTTGGCCCCCGTGCCCAAAACCCCCAGCAACCTGGTGCCCCTTGCAATGATTCACCAAACCCCCAAAACCAAAACTCCCAACACTAGAAAATATGCCCAAACCAGAAATATAGTGTCCCCCTCCAAAATGCTTCCTTCCCCAAAATCTTGCCCTCTCCCCTCGGACTCCTCCCATCATATCTCCCCCTTCACCAACTCTCCTCCCCTCCATTAATTACCTTATCCCCTCCTTTATTATCGTATCCCCTCCTTTATTACCTTATCCCCTCCTGTCATATGTAAGTCTTTTAATTAAATAAATTAAAATTATTAAGCCCCTTTAATTCATCACTCAAATCTTTAATGAGTCAATTAATTAATAAATTAATCATCAACAAATATGAACAATTAATTAATATTATTAAGAAATAATTATTGTTTAACTAAAACATATTAGGAGAGTCAGATTATCTAATTCATTATACTTAATAAACCTTATGCACTATTTAACCAGGGTTGTTACAAAAACATGTTGATTTTCTAACATTTAATCACAAATTCCTTTTAAATACTAAAATGAATAAAGTGGAGAACAATAAGGTGAAACCCACGTATATTTATGGAAATGATATTGTGAAAGGTTAATGGGGTGATGAAATGTGAAGAATGATGAAGGGAAAGGTGGATGAGAATAGGAAATTTTTGAGCCCCAACATACCCCCCAACTTAATTTGTTGCATGTCCTCATGCAACCATGCATGGATCTTCTCAAGAAATTTTGGCATCTGAATGTTGGCTTTCAGTGATGATGATAAATGTTTCCAGGATGGGTTTTACATAAGTAACAACTGACATTTTCTTATGGTTGGTTCTTGTGTGACAACCATGAATATAAAGAATGTTGGTTCTTGTGTTAACAACATTCATTTCGTTACTTGTTCTCTTGCTGTTATGATAATAATTTGCCCATATTTTACTGGAAAATGTATGCTATCAATGTGCATAAGGAAAACATCACTGAGTATAAGAAAGCCCTTTATTTTTGTATATTTGTGAATCATGCCAATATGTATATCAGTGCTTATGAATTAAAGTGCAACAGAGTATCGTTGGAAAATAAATGTTGGAAAATAAATGTTCATAACTGGTAAATGAAACGAAAAAAATGGAATGATGGTCGTGGAAAAGTGGAGTGATGATAGTAAATAATATCCCTCACCCCCCAACTTAACGTGTTGCATGTCCTCATGCAACATGGCATAAGTCATAGAAGTGAAAAAGGAAAGGGAACTTAATGACGGAATTGTCCAAATTATTCATTGCTAACAGTTGATGAATTACATGATTAAAGTTTAGAAAATAACATACCTCCACTTACCCAAAATGTTGATGAACTATGCAATAGGAATATGGCTGATGTGACTGCTAGATCATGGAAGATGTCACTGCTGTAGGATCATATGGAAATTAACTACTATTGTAGTTGCGACTGTTATCAGCTGGATCAGAGAATGTGAAGTGGAGGAAGCTAAACTATTATTGAATGCACCATGGAAAAGAGAAAGTATGAAAGTGGAACTGTGGTAGTCTCATATGGATGAAGTCATGCTACTGTAATTGTTGATATAGTCATGAAAAGTGTATAGTCGTCACCCACTTCTAAACCTGATGGTACAATCCTAATCATGCGAATGAATGTGTCGATGTCAAGCATGAAAATAAGTCATTGGATTACCGACCAATGATGAATGTCATTAACCAATGTGAGGCAACTCACCATTGATGTCAATGAGTGCCAAGGTACCCGAGTACATCTGGTGAAGTGCGAATGAATGAGATTATGTTGAGCCACTTGCAATATCTGATGATCAAGGGACATTGATGTATTCCCATGATTGTCAGCGAGAGAACTGCCATTAAGGCATGCAAGCCTCTAGGTACTCAAAAATGGACTCTAGTCTATATCCCAGATGAGGTGTTGAGGTCAATGGGGCAAGACTTGTTGAAAGGTGGGCCTTAAGGAATCCCACATCAGTCAATGCAAGTTTGTACAAAAAGATTTGGTAGGACTATAGATGGAAAGAACTCATGGTCAAGAAGTGTGGATCAGTAGGGCAAGGAAAACACGACAATGTAATCATGGAAAGGGAACTGAATGGTTTTATTCGTAAGGCAAACTGGAAGGGAAAAAGAAGCAAAAAATGAACTGAAAAAGGATAAAGGAATGTATGCAACTCAGAAAGGTAGGCATGCATGAAGTCGTGAAGGATAAGGCAATGTAAAATGGGCTTCAAGACATGGATGACCAATATGCTTTGAATGAGTAATGCGAGGCAAGAAGTCATAACGCCAAATGGTGTTTTTGGGAATGTGTGTCATGTAACAACAAACATCAGGATGCGTAAAAAGTTTCTCTGTGACAACAAGCGTTTATGATGTTTATGATGAGTAACAACGCCTTCAAGCGGTCTATCAAAGCATGTTTATCAAAAGTTTTGTGATTCTTGAAAAATCACCGTAGCAGTAGAAGCAATCACCGTCAAACCTGAAAAAATGTGAGTACTAATCCTGCAAGAAGACGTGTGAGAAGTTTGAAAAAGAAAACATAACATGCAGAAAGAAATATGAATGCGGCAAAGGAAAAATAAAATGCGTGTTTGTATCTGTTGCCTGCGCGCTTGGGTTCGTTATTGACTTCTTTGTGAAGTGACTCAAGAAAACAAATTAACGTTAAGTGTAAAAACATGTTTTGATTATCGTTTTCAGAAAATAGATGTCCATTTGCAATTTTTGACAATGTTTTTGATTTTTATACTTTTGATTTTTATAATGTTTTTGTGTGTTTTCATGGTTTTATAATTTTTATTGTTGTTTTTTTTTTCTTTTTATATTATTTTAGTAACTAAAAAAAAACAAATTATGCTAATCAAAAAGAAAATTGCTAACAAAACTCATAATAATAAAAAAACATCTAAAGAGTAGAGAATGAAAATATGTTAATGAACATGATGTCAAGAGCATCCGACCCATCCGAATGAATCTTGCGCATAACATGGCAAACCCCTAACTAATTTTCATTTCATCGCTTGTGAAATCGCCAATGCCAAGACAAGTTTGTAGTGGGGAGTAATATGCAAAATAAAATCAAGCAAGCAAATTTTTATATTTGTTGATTTGTTTTTAAATTGCAATGGGCAAATCACACAAAATTGAAGTAACAAATTTCAATCACCATACATAATTTTTTTATTTTATTTCACAATTTTCAATCTTTGTGCAATCCAAGTAAATAAGAATTTTAGGTTCAAAAATTGTTGCAAATGAGAAGATGAACCTGCTCTATCTCCACAAGTTGATAGTCACTTTTCCACACGCTTAGAGGGTAGAGGGACAAAACAATGTCTTCCATCATGAGAAACCTACTATATTCTCCTTCTTGACAATGGTCGCTTGGCAACTGGTTGTACTCAACAGTTTTAGAACCATTTCCTGCACCAAGGAACACTATGGCAAAATCTTTCATTCACACGAGAATAATAAACTGTGCATCAAAACAATAAAGTTTAAATATCAATCTATTGGTTGATGAATAATATGTCATCGCATGCATCTCTTTGGGTGATCTGCGACAATGTGCCTTCTGAGTAGCAAAGGCATCACTAATCCTTCCCAACTGGGATCCATGCCACTGAATGAAATCAAATCATGCAACTAGATTCAACTATTATTTAAACAAGCAATGTTTTACCTCCACCACTACCACTGGTGCATCTGGGAATCGGCTGCAGCACAGTCTATCATTATTTCCACCATTCAATATGCAAGGTCAAATATCAAATTCAATGGTAAAAATCATTTGCAACCACTGTTTGGACGAGACCGAACCGAAAACCACATTGTTCTGAATGGATTGAATGAGAGAAAGGGAATGACTGAAGGTTGTTCATGGTCTTACCTTCCAAGGGTTCTAGTGGCGCCTAAGTTCATTCAAATGGACACTAATATTTCTTCCAACCTAGGTATATGTGTTGCCCTTGAATCGTAAGATCTGAATTTTATTGCCAAAGTCAAAGCCTTTAAAATTTTAAAATAAAAAATATGAACATACTATCAATAAATGCATTGTCATCTGATCTCCCAACTACCTTGTAATAGAATTCACACTTATCATCTCTTTGGTGAAATTCAATCCTGCTGTCACACTTCATCTTGCAATTTTGTCCTTCTCGTGATGGAAAACATCAGGACTTGGCTGCCTCTCGTGACCAAAAAGAAACACGAATAATATGAAGAAAAAACCTCCAAGAGCTGCCCATCATGGCCGGAATCAAACTATCTCATTACAAATCAATTAAAATTGGTACACGAGTTGCTCCATTTTCTGATATGGAGGCTGACGGTTTATCCAATCACCGTTAAATCTAGAACCATCACAGAGGCATCACATTGTAACCACAGGAACATGTACACAGATCGAGAGTACTCCTTGCCACAAATCTGAGCAAGATGTTTCCCAGTCACGACTCCAATGTGAGCTGCTAGGGACTGACATAAAATAGAAACCACATTTGACAGCATTAACAACCACACAAGCTCGACCCCAAAACGTGACCCACCTTCAATTGTTGTCACCCACTTTGCAGGGTCAATATATCCCATTGAGACTAGAAACGTGGGCCCTGGAAATGGGTATATTTTCATTGAAATACCTTGCACTGGCATTGTGCCTATTGTTTATGTATATCGTTCAATCAACTCTATAGGGGAACAACCATGCAATATCCTCCCTTGCGTTGAAGTGCCATACATATGAATCTGTACCCGGTCATCCATTACTAGATTAAAAATAGAATGATCATGACCTTCAAGGTATACACACTTCATGCTGGACGTGATGTAGAAGGGTGATGGAGCATATGTTGTACTCCAATCGCCTTCCAGATCTGCAAGCCACCAGATTGGCCACTGCAGTGAGGGGTTGATCGCCTCTACCAAGCCGCTGATCTTCAGTGCTGGTACATGGGTATTCTAAGAAGGAAGATGGTGACCGGAGCCCTTTACGTAACCATGATCATGACACATTCCACTTATATTAGCACTTTCATCGTAGCCCATGACCTTACGTAATAACCATTCATTCATTCATGAGCCAGGAGTTTGTTGTTGAGTTGAGATGACTGATATAAGATAGATCATAAGATGATTATATAAGATGGCTCCAATGGATTTGCAGGCACCCTATGGGCGTCTTCTCCACCCATGTTGGATTATGTATTTCTGTCTCGTGAACCAACGATTAGCTATAATAGAAACAGTTACTTCCACTGCTCATATCCCGAATATGAACAAGGAGTGGATTCGGATTGCGATTTTATGGGTTTGAGATCCCAAAGATCTCGTCGATTGACCATGCCAGATCCAAAAAAAACGTATTAATCGACCTGGCATTGATGATAATTGATGTGTTGATAATACTTTATCTGCGTGCGCCCATGGCAAATTTGTAACCACATTTCTGAGTGGAGCCCTGCCATCCTTCTTTCAAGGCGGTAGCATCTCCTAGGACCGGAGCCTATTCCATGCTTGAAACTTAACAGATGAAGGAGACATTTGAATGTAGCTAGCTACTTATTTCTGAATTGACAGATCATAATAATGTGTAGTTATGCATGTTCGCCAGATCGAAATCCCTGATTTTAGATATAATCATGGAGGCTGACGATTTGAAAATAAGATCGCAAATCACCATTAAATATGGAAGAAGATCAAATTGACACACAATCACTTACCTTGTCGTTAAAACAGATCCGCTTATCTCATGAAGAAATCAACCATTTCAATTCGTTGTTCCTCAAGATTTTTTTTCATCATCGTGGTTGACAGAACCTTTGCACCTTCTGTCTTTTGGATTGGATGCTAAGTATATTGTTCTCTTGGGTTTGTAAAAGGCACAATTGTTCAAAAGGAAACAGAAAGAGAAAAATTATGACTGCGTAATGCCAGAGGTTGGAACCAAATAAAAAATATTCATTTAATAAATGCAAAACGGGGACTCCTTCGGTTTGTTATTATTTGGATAGCCTACACTTGGTTCCATGTGATGTATTAACTGCGAAAAGGAAGTGACCACCAATAGCTAGTCATTCTCCACGCAAGCTCTGCAATTGCATGTATAAAACGACAATATTCATTCAAAACTATCGCCAGGTGGAAGGAGCATTGTAACAACCCAAGGTAGAAAAAGCACGATTCGAGGATCGTTGAATTTGTTGTTATCACTATACTAGTCAGTTTTATAATTCCAGCTAGACATGTGCCCCTTTTCGCCATGCTCAAGCTGGCTATACAACCTCTTCTGGATTACCATTTTCACAGCCGGATAGGGCAGAAGGGTAGTTTGATATGGGTCAAACAACCGACAGTGAGAGTGCCAAAATAATAGAAGAATTTGAGGGCAAACCAGCTGGCGAAAAATGAGAAAGTGTATTTGGAGAAGATCAAAATGGAAAGAGAAGACCTTGTATGAAACAATATTATCGCCATACTCATTATCAAATTAAAGAGTGTCATCATCCAGATAGTTTTTGTAGATGGTTTCCGAATTTAGTTTTGTTTTACTTAGCATGAGCCACAAGTATTCAATCTAGGTGAGTTGCTTGTTTGTGTTTGCAGGTTGCGGGTGAAAGGCGAAGAGATGGCAGTGATTAAAACCAGAAGGAAATGAGATCAAAAGTTTAAAATGAGAAGATGAATTATGCAATGAGTTTTATCATAGAGGTCACTATTTCAACATGGGATTTACAGTTTCATTTTGTAAGAGTGCAAAAGATCATTCACATGGATTCGTAGACTAGTTCTAATGTTTGGTTGTGTTTTATTTGCAGGTTTATGAAGGAGAGAAAATGAAATTCAATAAGCGGGACACAATTTTGGCCATCTGTTTCGGCTTAGAGTCATTGTTTCAACATGTAAGGACAGTTGCATCCACTATTTCATCATAGAAACACTCAGTGTTGTTTTTATTGTGCAGGTCGAGGATGGATGCACAAATTTTATTTATATTTTTATTATGTTTTCAAAATAAACAAAATAAAAATAAAATTATTTCGCAAGCTTATTAAACATTTACCAGCAGATGGAAGACGAAAAATATTCCTGAAATCAATCAATCAATCATGCTATTTTTTGATCCTCGCGATTGCACGAAGCGCAGAGGAGAGCATACTTATTCTAGCAAATATAAAAAAAACTCGAAAATAAAATCCTACCTACACTACACTAATTAGAAATGAGACATTAGTTACGTATAATCAAAGAGCCAATGTAGCCATGCACACAACAGTAGTAAAAATATGTTATCTTTCAATTTCACAATTGATAGCCGAGAATATGTATGAGTGTGCAAAATTAGTTGTTGAAATTGTGAATTAAGAAAATAAAACAAAAACTAAATGTATCTAACCTAGTACTCGCTTGAAACCATCGTTTGATCAGGCTTTCATAGGTGTGTTGTTCCTCGCTCATATCATGCTGTAATTCCTCTTCATCTTCCTCGATCTCCTTTTTAATCAATTTTCCATCGTTGGATGCATAAGAGTCTTCAGATGTTGGATCTTCAATTGTTTCTGGAGGATTATTTGAATGTTTGATCCTTGTCAAGGTCTCTTCTTCATGGGAAGATGAAATACGACATCTTCCAGGATCTGAGTGAGTAGTTCCAAGCTGACATTCATTGTTAAATCATTTAAAAAAAAGGATTCTTACAACACCCAAATCAAAATGAAAAACTTTAAAAAACACTCTTTCTAAAACATAAAAAAATTACTCTTCATAGTTGCGGAAATTAAAATGTTCCTAATAGTTGGTCAGGGAGAACATGAGCAGTCTCCATTCAAGTAGCTGTTAAGACCCCTAGAACCAACACATGTAGATCACACTTGCAAAAATTTAAACTAATCCTGTGGAAATTGAAATTTACACTAACTTGTAGAAATTGAAACTAATCTTACAGAAATTGAAATTTAAACTACCCTACATGTCCTTACCCATATGTCACCTCATAGTTAGGAGCATATCTAATCACACTTGCATGAAAAAGAAATTTAAACTACCACACTTGCATGAATTGAAATTTACACTACCCTACATGTCCTTACCCGTATGTCACCTCGGAGTTAGGATCATGTCTAATCACACTTGCATGAATTGAAATTTAAACTACCCTACATGTCCTTACCCGTATGTCACCTCATAGTTAGGATCATGTCTAATCACGCTTGCATGAATTGAAATTTACACTACCCTACATGTCCTTACCCATATGTCACCTCAGAGTTAGGATCATGTCTAATCACACTTGCATGAATTGAAATGAAAAAGAAACTAATAACTCAATCCATTGTGCTTCCCCGACAATGACGCCAAAATGTTGGGCTCTAAATATGTCCTAAAAACAACCTCTATGCATCAACCAAAGGTAGGCGCTGGCACAAGCGTTTTACTTGTCGCCTACGTAGGTTCTTACCTTCCGTTTTCAATACCTAGCCTCCAGAGATGCAACACCTGTAAAGGAACATCAATCATAAAGGGAACGATAGTTGTTCTATTCAAAGGAACAACACGACTTGCAAAAGGAACAACAATCATTACATTGGGCCGAACTAATGTTGAATTAATTGCATTGTAGTATTTACCCAACTATTGAATTTGTCAACCCGGGGGTCGTAAACTGACAAAGCACACACAAAGTATATGCAAGATTGAAGTGAGACTAATCTAATCTAATGTTTAAGCTATGAATAAAATTGAATCATTAATCTAACACACGATTGAAATAGAATCATTAATCTAACACATGACTGGAATTGAATCATTAATCTAGTTGCGTAAATGAAATTACTATAAGAATGGGAAATTGCATAAAGGAAATTAATCTAGAAATGGAGAACTACATGAAGGAAAAGCAAGTACAACATGTGAAGAATTGAATGACACAACAATATATGTGAGCTCACTCTAATGAAGCAATATTATATTAAAATAATCAAATCAATATTCATAACATAATAATGAAAGCATGAAAACAAAAACCATGAATCAAAGCTAAGAATCCTTTTCTCTTTCGAATCTTAATGACTACTCTGATTCTAATTACATAATCTAACTCCTATTGAATCCTCATGAAGAGAGAGCACTATCTTTTACACATGAGAGCCTTGAAGATAAGATAACCATCTCATTATTATAGATCCACTATTATCTCAACCTATTTTCCATTATTACAAAATATAATCCCTTTAAATCCTCACACATATCTCTCATATATCTTAGATAAGATATTCCAACCA
>ML793041.1:313107-334771 GCA_009831015.1 Picea engelmannii
ATTACAAAGCTCACACATATTTGAGATATATATGAAAACATGTTGATTTTCTAACATTTAATCAAAAATTCCTTTTAAATACTAAAATGAATAAAGTGGAGAACAATAAGGTGAAACCCAAGTATATTTATGGAAATGATATCTTGAAAGGTTAATGGGGCGATGAAATGTGAAGAATGATGAAGGGAAAGGTGGATGAAAATAGGAAATTTCTGAGCCCCAACATACCCCCCAACTTAACTTGTTGCATGTCCTCATGCAACCATGCATGGATCTTCTCAAGAAATGTTTTAATTGCAAATAGATCAAGTATAACAGAATAAAGGAGTTTAATGCACTTAGAAAAAAAAATAGTTGGAAATTTTGGGGTACATTACACTCCAAAAAGCATACTTTTGACGATCAAATTATAGTATTCCATTTTTATACAAGTTGTTTCTCTCCATGATCTACCTTTTAGTGGTTAAACTGATTTCTGAAGGAACCTACTCTGATACCAATTGTTTGAATACTAAGAGGTGGGGGGGGGGTGAATCAATAATATAGCAATTATAATACTTTTTAACCAAATAATCCAAGTGTTATATCAATGTAGAATTATCATCCAATAATGAGAAATGAGAAATGAAAAAATGAACAATCATACACATACAAAGTACATCAATGTTTTATGTGGAAACCCAAAGCGGGAGAAAACCACATAATGTTTTTTCTTATATGTCTTGAAGAATTACATTCATTGGAAGAACTAACTTCCTTTGTTTTCCAACTGCAATCGGAAGGAGGCTCCAACCTCTTAGTTTCTCATGATACAACTTGAGGGAAGATCCAACTCCCCAATTCTTTGGCTACAACCAGAAGGATGCTACAATCCCCTATGTTCTCTGGATACAACCACCTGTCCTTATCTTGTCCAACCACCCTAAAGTAGAAGTAGAATGATGGAACCACTGGCACACTATCACTGTGAGATATACCGCTGTAAACTTGTACCAATAAACCTGAACCATGCATCAACCTGTACCTCAACCTGTAATCAACCTATACCATAAAGAACTGCATCCAATCATGTACCAAGTATGTACCAATCATGTGTCACCTACTCATAAACTATGACTCATCGATATGTACCAACATCATCAACTATATAACTCATGTATGTGCCAACTCATCAACTACTTGTCTCAACCACGTACCCAACATGTACCTTGACCAAAATCCCTCATCAATTTCATCATCCAAATATGATTTTTAACTTTGTGATAGACATGGTGTATTTAATAATGTACCTACAAGCCATCTTTAACTTTAACAACAAGAAACTAGCATGTTCATCAAACTTTTCTTTAGTCCCACATGACTAGTTTTGGATTAGTCAACAACCCTGAATTGAAATAATCATAACTACGTACCTGTAATGAATAAAGATCTGAAACTAATACACAATGTTCTTCGATGTGGTTTATGCAATTCCCCCAAGTTTCACTACTTGAAACCTCTCAGAAAATGAGTTATAGAAAAAATGGCATACCTTGTTGAATTCTGGTTGATTCTAGAGAGCGACATTGTAGAGCGTTCCCCACACAGAATATTTGTTGAATCGATCTGGAAATGTTACAAAGAATACTAAAGATTGTAATATACCAAATACATTTGGTATTACTTAATTTTTATATGTTATGAATCATTTATGACGTGTTGTCCCGAAACACTTGTTTTAGACTAGTTTCGGGACTAGCCACAAACCTTATTTTCCACGGAGTGTATCTACAAAACTACAAAGACCCACAAGAGATATTTTTTACCACATATTCTTGGATATGTTTTCTCAATGGAATATCAATTTCAAGGTCTTAAACATTCTATAAAAAAAACTTATTGCGAAAATGGTGAGAAAACTCTTAAATAACATGCCTTAGAAAGCATCGTCAAAAGAATTTATCCTTCCTTGAATTTCAACCTTCTTTTCTTCACCTTCCTTATGAAATTCTTCTTAGATATCATTTGGTTACCTCATAAGCCTATAGATATTCAATATTCTCAAGTGTTATGTAAAATGAGAGAGCCTTGCCTCTTATTTATACTCTCCAAGCAGCTTCCTTAAAAACATCTTCTAGGTCACTTTGCCCACTTTCCTTATTTTAGGGTTAACCCACTTCTAATTTCTCCATTAAATTTATTATTTAAATAATTTATTTTGTATTCAATTTGAATTATAGTACACTCATCACTTCACTTTATTATTTACCTTCTAAAATCTCTTAAACCACTTTGACTACTTTGACCTTTTGGGGCTTCTAGATCACATATGAGGGTCCTCCAACTTCGTAAGGCCTTAACTCTCAAACCCTGAGGAGTTATGTGACGTTCCACATACCACCAAAAATGGAATGACATGTACTATCCATATAGAATATTATTACCTAAAATATATCAAAACTCATACCGTTATCCATCAAACAAACTTGGGTCCAATACCCAAACATGGGTTCTCCAACTTTTCATGGCCATAACTCTATAACCATGAGAAGTTATGTGATGTTACACATAACACAGGAAATGGCATGACAAGCACTATCCATATAGGATAGTTTCAATGAAAAATTCACTGACCGTCATCTCATTATTCCACAAATAAGCATGGTTTCTCTTACCATACTTATAGGATAACTCAATCCGCAAAGCGTCTTCCCGTGAGGGATTTCACCATAAGGGGAACACTTTGGAGTTCATTCATTTGTACTTATTATTAACAATGAAAAGAAAATAATGAGTCATATTTACATCAAACAAACTTGGGTCCATTACCCAAACCTTTATGCCACTAGGCTTTCTTCAAGGGTTGACATCAATGACAACCAACCTTAATCAACACTATCTAGGAAATGACTAAATAATTTGATATACATCATCAGAAGAGCACTCTTACCACCCTCAAGCTAATGGAACAATGAAATAATTTAATAAGACATTGGAGAATTCCTTAACCAGGGTTTGCAATGTGAATGCAGATGATTGATATTTTGTAACATCCCACTCTTGTGCGCACTGAGCGAACTTATTCTTTGAGGACACTTGCGTGCAAGTGATCCGGTTCTTTATACGATTGGTTGATTTCATTATGATTATGAGATATTGTGGGTTTGATCATATGTTATTCTTGTTGTATTTACATTGATAGTTTCTATTGATTGGGTTCTCTTGAGTGTGCAAGACTCTGGACGTTGATGATGTCGAGGCATCGAGGAATCTCTTGGGACTCTGGATTGAGTGAGGGAGTGGACTGCTAGAGTTTGAATGTTGTTGATGTGACATATGTACATATGATTAGATATTATGATTTTATTGTTATTTCTTACATGATTCATTGATGGGTGTAGGCTGACGATAGCTTGTTGACCAAACTCACATTTGGAGTAAAGGGGTCATGCACGACAACTAGAGACATTGAGGGAGAGGTGTGGCAGCAGCCCTGCCACATCCCACTAGCACTCTCTCTGTGACTCAAACTGTAGGTTAATGATTACCTAGTTAGAGAATACCCATGATGTCATGAGGGAATACTTTGACATTCTCTCACGATGATTCTAAGGAGCGCACAATAAGGAAGGTTCCTTATTCTTTGAGACCCTTAGTCTCCCACAAGATCAGCCGACAGAGTATTGACTCCAGGGGTTTGACATCTACCAAATTCAGTCAAGAGGTGAGTGTCACCCTTGGAGCATTTGTTTCCTCTTGAGGGGAATGGAACGCAAAGAAATGGAAAGAGGTGAGTGAAACCCTTGGAGCACGTTGTGTGTCCTTAAGGGAATGTTGTGATTTTAAATGGTAAGTTAATAAACATAGTGCCTAGAAAACTATGCCTTCTTAGGACTTGGTTGGCCTTAAAATGAATGATGTGATAAGTAAGTTTTAATAACTAATTTTTCCCCTAAGAACTGTCACCAAGCCAAGTGAATTGAAAACCTAGGCCTGATTAGAACCTTAGAAAAAAAAAAACTAATTAGACATATAACAAGAAGGGGGTAAATAAAATTCAAGCTTTAATAATTAAAGTGGAAATTTTAATAAAGGTTTAATTAATAAAAGGGGTATTTGGTTGTTTTTGTGTAAACCTTCTAATTTTGAACTTAATTATAAAAAGGGGGAAACGTCAAGAAAAAGGGAAACTTAAAGAAAAGGGGGAAACCTAAGGAAGAGGGGAAACTTAAAGAAAAATGGGGGACGTGTAACTTAGTAAGGAATCTAGTCTTTGGAAATTTTAAATTATGAGCTCAACTACGAATTAAGTAAGGCGCAAGTCATTTAAGAATTGTAAGGGAATAATGGGACACTGAGGAGTGATTTAAGGAATGATTTTAGATGGTTGAGGGAAATAAAAAAAATTAATTAATTAATAAATTGATTTTTTCTGGTGCAACTAGGGGACTGGGCGACATGTGTACGGGGGAGGTTTTTAGAAATTAATTAAATGAAAAATGAATCTAATGAGGGTTTTTGGAAACTAATGACTAAGAAAAATCTATAGAAAGGATGGTGAAGGAGGAGTGTGAAACACATCTAGCTTCCGTAATGTTACACTGTCAAATTTTAGCTTGACTGAGTTTGTTTTGTGGGAGTTGGGATACACAGCTCAGGTAATGGGTGGTAGATCAATATTGTGAGGCGAGCTGGGAGATATCATTCTCTGGTATTGTGTGTGTGGACCATTTGCAGCTCGAGGGGCTCAAGGGGAAGAATATTACCCCTAGCGTTGACTGGGAGGTATCGGTGAGGTCACATCAGTTGGCAAGCGAGAGCCGGAAGGAGTGTGCATGGGACAATTACTTCGGAGCATTCACATTTGGCTACAATACACATGTGTATATTGTATTGAATGGTAGTTAAATTCCTAGTATATGCATCTCTCTAATGTTGAAAGCACACGTGTGTCACTTTGTTAAACATTTAGTTAATTTTATGTCCTTGCAATTTACGCTTGTGAAATTTGGTTAAAGGGTAGTTAAATTATGTTCCTGTGCATTCAGTTAAGGTACTTATATTGTGTTAAGTTTTATGTTTTATTCGGCGTAATACTATCCATAGATTTCATTTTTTCTTTCAGCGAATTTGTCTTGAAGAGCCCAACGTTTTATGATCATAGAATTCAAAGTTATCCCAACCTTATGATCATTGTACTTTTGATTGATTTCCAATGGTGAACCCAAACTCTGAATGTAAATGAATTCTCTGCATTTTTTTTATTGTTTTTAATACAAGTAAAAATGGTGTTTTTATCTTCTGTTCCTTTATCCTTTAAGTTATTAGTTCGTGCTTGAGTAATCGTCCAGGCGCCGAATCGAGTGTCTTTCACTCCGATGTTAAATATTTAGATTCAAATGCCCTGCTTTCCTATGCATGGATAATAACTGTAGGATCATTTCTCTGACCAGCAAGGAATTCTCTCCTAGGTGTTTAATCCCTCGTTAGCCTCTACGATTATGGTAATTTATTCTCTGCAAACTCGTGCTTCCAAAAAATGATTTTGGGGATGTCTCTCCAGTTAACCAAACGTTTTATTTCTCTGCGATTAATGTTGTTTTTACTCTCTGCAATTTGTTTTTAGCGTGCCCAACAGGAGCAATTTCTGTGCTAAAGGCTCCTTGTTTTTCGTCAACAACTACCATGAAAAGAATCAAATCATTTTTATTCCTAGTTTCAACTTACGCCCTATTTTACAGTTGAATTGGTGTGTAACCTAGGCGACTTACTCGTTGTTCCCATTTCATTGTTTCATGGCAATGTATTTAATATTTTGTTGAGGTTTTAGAACAACGCGCAGAGTAGATTTATGGTTTTAGAGCAACATGCAGAGTAAATTTATGGTTTGAACATGTGCCAGGTGGACTACCACTACGCCTTATGATGGAAACATAATCTATAAGTGTTTTGTTTAACTTTCTTAGAACCACGAATTAACGGAGTACATGTAGTTTGTTTTCTTGTATAATCTCCTTTTTGTTTCTATTGACAAAACAACGTATGCATTTAGGAACTTGTGTGTGGTAGTACGATCTCCTTTCCTTTAATAATTTTTAGCCATATTATAATATGTTCCTATCCTGGATTTCTTATAATGGTAGTTTCTTCAGTTTATTGATTGTCAACTTGCATAGATGGGACCGCCTATGTTATAATTTTATGTTTAAAAAGACTTTTAATTATATATATATATATATATATATATATATATATATGCATATTTTTCCTACTAGCATCACTTACAGTATGGTTTATACATCTAGTATGGCAATCCACAATCTTGGAAAGGATTTTTGTAGTTCTAGAATGTTATGAGAATCTTCTCCTAACGAATTTATGGTATTGGTAATAGTAATGACTTCCTGATTGTCGACTAAGATCTGTGTGTATATTTCCAATTTCCTCCTTTGCATACTAAGATTTTATGTCCCAAATTATTGTGATTTCAGCTCTTATGTCCTTTTCCGGTAACTTCCCTTCCTTGTGCGCAACTAATAGCTGAAATCAATGAGAATTTTTAAATCTTTCTACATTTAAATGCAATTCATCACCAATGTATGACGCCCAATCCAGTGAACCGTCACGAATTAAATCTTGTAGCATCTTGTGTAGTTTAAATGCACACCTTCCTTGCTGGAATGACCTCAATGAAAAATTGATGGTGCGGTATTTTAATTAAACAATGTTTAATTATTTTTTTAATTATGATATTATATAATGTAGTATCAACTTAAGGATTTAAGGTTCAACATGATGTAGAAGGTTTAAATGATGTACAATGGAGGTGTGTTGGATGTACAAGCATTCATGACTTAAAATTTTACAATGATGTATGCTCACAAGATTTTAAAAGATATAAATATTGCAGAAGTGATGGTGAGAATATAATTTAAGAAGTGCAAAATTAGACTAATGAAGAAACAATGGTATTTTTAATTGGTCTTTTATATTACGAAACTGCAGGGTTATAATAATTGTAGATATGGTTGGGTTACCACAATGCATGCTTGATCAGGGAGACTCTTGGAATTTTAATGGTAAATGTATTCTTGACTATGATGGAGGCCCCCATTTGCACAATAGATAGTGTTTCACCTTTGCGCCAGGTGAAAATATTGAATTAATGGATTTGAATCCCCACGCACACTAATTTATAATGTAAATTTAGGATGTTTAGATAATGGACCTTCCTAGCAAGTGGAATTTAATGTCGTGAGTGATGAACTTAGATATTAGTCTTCTTGTGTGGACTGAAAGTTTATTATGATGGATGATGCTATTTGTGATTGGGTTGCACCTTAACATAGGTCGTCGTGTGTCTTCTTCATAATTTTCTCTTGTCTTAAATTTTAACTTGGATCACTTTTTCATCTTGAGTAGTTTTCTAAATAATCTGGCATCATGGAATTATGTAGATGTATGTTTGTTTTAGCAAATAGTTTCCACTTGCGCCTTCCTTTATGTTGTTCTCTAAATGTTCTAGAATTGTCTACTCTCACGCAAAACGATTATTTAATGTTGATGTACAGTTGATATCAAGGATGGTTACTCTTGCGCCTCCCGCTGTGGATGATGTTTTTTTTTTAAGTAAGGTTATACTTGTTGTAACGTGATTGTGTTGTCTCTTGCTCGCCGAGAAGGTTTTAGTTACTGATCGTCGAAGCTTTCATGATTGGATTGATTGATGTTGTATTTTAGCCTAGTAGGCGTGATCTGTGTATGTTGGGAGTGATGTAGACACCCCCTTGTTCCTCAAAACAGTCGCCAGACTTGAGACCTTAAATAGTCGAAATCGATGGGAACCTGGGCTTGAGCGTTGCTTATGTGTCTTGGAGGTCTTAACCTTGCAGGGTAGGAAGGGTGGGTTATCGTTTCTGTTTTTTGTTTGACTAGCGGTCTTATGTTACATCTGGTTGTATGATGTGCTAGAATGTTGGTTTGTTATGTTGTATGTTTCCTGGTTGCATGTGTCGTGTTCATCATCGAGTTGCTTTTTTTATTGTTGATTTTGTTACTTCCCTACTTAAAAAAAAAAAAAAAATTGCACTTGTTATGCATCACATGTTGTCGCAATGATGGGGGTTGTTACATATGGTATCAGAGGCGGTTCGACCCGCGACTTGGGATCACTATGGATTTCATTGATTAGATGTTTGATTATATGGTTTTTAATTAAGTTGATTTCTATTCGTGCAGGTAATCATGGTTAGAGAACGTCACGGAGGTATACGATGGGGTGTTATGGGAGGAGGCGTGACATCCCCAGTAGCATCCATGCCTGAGGGGTCTAACCCCCAGGGAGATGAACAAGTAGTTGTGGGTGATGTGGTTGGGTTTATGAGGTCCTTTCATAGGATGTCTGAGAAACCGATCAACCATTTGGATAGAGATGAGGCTAGGGCACTGGCACCTCCTGAGGATCCACTATGTTCTCTGGTCGGTATTGGTAGCATTCACCATGAACTCAAGAAGGTCAAATTTCTCGAGTCCTTTGGTTCCTGAGATGGCGTAACCGCTGAGGCATGGTTGGAGAATTTTGTGATGTGCTTTGCGCTTCATGAATATACCTCCAACATGAAGTTCCGCATGACGATCTTTCAACTAAAGGGGAGCACTCTTCTATGGTGGAAGATGCTCCTACCGCAATTGAACATGGAATTCAGAGATGTGTCATGGGAACTGTTCGAGGAACGGTTCTGGGAGAGGTATTTATCTGAGGAATTCATCGAGCGTCAGCTCAATGAGTTCAACGCCTTGTGACTGGGTGGACCTATGGTGCCCGAGTATGAGGCTTGTTTTATGGATCTTCTTCGGTATGCTCCCCAAATGAATACTGAGAAGCTTAAGGTCAACAAGTTCATGCTTGGCATTAATTTCAACATTTGTGCAAAGGTTAGGATTATGATGCCTCAAAACTTGCATGATGTTGTCTAGAAGTCCCTCATAACTGTGGAGGAGCTTATCAGCGGAGGTCAGGGTAGGACTCCAGCGAGACCAGCGGGACATGCGTCACCTAGTGTGCAACATCATCAGACAACAACTAGGCATGCACTAAGGTATCGAGGTACTCCAAGAGGATCCATCTTCACTACACCTCGACGACCAATGCCTCAGCAATGAAATCCTTACAGAGCACCACAACAACGTCGACCACAATAACAACAATTTAGGCCTATTCATATGAATAGACCAGGGTTCCAGGCCGGTGGGTCATGAGATTCTACTTCAGGTACCAGGAGTACTGGACCGAAGAATGGGTGTTGGACATGTAGAGAGACACATTACTAGTGTGTCTGCCCAGTGGAGAGGACCAGATCATCTCGATCAGTCGGACCCACTACTGTCGGAGATTTGGGAAAGACCGATAGGATTCATGTAGCAGTGAATAAACACTAGGAAGAGGATCAGTCGACTATGCTTGAGACGTCAGGTACCGTGGATGACCAGACCCTTAGTATTTTGATAGATCTAGGTGCTACTGAGAATTTTGTTTCTGGTGCAATGTTAAAAATAATTAAGGTAAAGTCAGTCGAACAGGATGAGTTTAGCTTTGTAAAAATGGATTCAGGAGCCAAACAGAGGGTTAGTGAGAAGGTTATGATCTCTATCCTTAACCTGGGAGAGTTTGTCACTGGGTCCAACCTGTATGTCACAACCTTAGGGTCTTGTGACATTGTGATCAATATGGACAAGTTGGAATTGCATGATGCGATACTCAACTGTAAGATGGAACGGTTGAGCTTGGTTGATGACGAGGGATAGAGATCCGTGATTTTTAGTCGAAACCAAGGAGTCACCCTAAGGTTCATCTCTTCTTTGCAGCTATGGAAGAGCATGCACAAGGGATGTAAGCTTTATGTGATCCCAGCATTAAATGAGAAGGGAGTAGCGGAAGGTATAGAACACCATCTAGTGGTGAGAGAGTTTGTTGACGTATTACCTAAGGAGTTACCTAGGATTTTACCGGAGAGGGAGTTGGAATTTACCATCGACCTAAAATTGAGAACTGAACCGATAACAAGAATGTCTTATCAGATTTCGACCCTGAAGTGACAGGAGTTGAAAATGAAACTGAAGGAGTTGTTGGACCTAGGACTTATACGTCCAAGTGTGTCAATGTGGGTTGTGTTGGAGTTACTTCACACACACCTAGGATTTATTTTTCCTAAGGTTATTCCTTGTTTATTAGTCATAATTAGTCATTATATAGTCTCCTATATTTTAGGGGAGAATATTCCACCTGGAGAATATTCTCTTTCAGTTGACACTTCAGTTTGACTAGTTGAATTGAGTTTAGATATTGCATTGGTTTTGTCACCATGCAACATTGGGATCATCACCCAACTCACTACTCTTTGTTCAGTCAGTTAACTGAAGACTAGTTGACTAGTTAAATCAGCTAGGTGGCAGGTCACTCTCGTAACTGCATGAGAGACTAGACTAGGTGGCAGTTTACTCCTGTAACTGTTGGTGTGTGTCTAGATCACTCTAGAACACCACTATGGCTCATTATTTACTCATGTATCCTATATCTATTGTAAATTATTCACTCTTTATGTGTGGAATACAGTTAATGAGAATTCTTCCATTCTTTCTATCTTACTTCTTCTTTCTCAATTTCTCTCTACAAATGTGTGTGGTATTTTCTAGCTAGATCTATTCTGTGTAGGTTCAACACATTTATAGGTTGTGCCTATTATTTTCATAGAGAAGAAGGATGGGTCATGTAGACTCTGCATTGACTACCATCAATTGAACATGGCAACGATCAAGAATCAATATCGATTGCCAAGGATTGATGATCTGTTTGATCAAATGAAAGGCGTGAAGGTGTTTTCAAATATTGACTTGAGATTAGGGTATCACCAGTTATGGATCAAGGAGGACAACATCCCTAATACCACCTTTAAGATGACGTTTGGAAATTACGAGTTTATTGTTTTACCTTTTGGACTGACAAACCCCCCTGGGGTATTTATGAGATTGATGAACATGGTGTTCCGCGAATAATTGGACAAGTTTGTCCAAGTATTCATTGACGATATTTTGATATATTCTCAGATGATGGAGGAGCATGAAGAGAACTTGCGCTTGGTGCTATAGTGTCTTCCAGAGAAAAAATTGTTTGGGAAACTATCTAAATGCTCGTTTTATCAATCGAAGATTAATTAATTAGGGAATGTCATCGCCGGAAAATGTATCGTTGTTGTTCCAGCAAAGGTCGAGGCTATTATGGAATGACCTATGCCAACGAATATACCCGAAGTGTGTAGTTTCATGGTTTTAGTGGGATACTATTGATGGTTCATTGAGGGTTTTTCAAAGATAGAAGAACTGATCACGGAATCGCAGAAGAAGAACAAGAAGTTTGTATGGACCAAGAAATGCGCAGAGGAATTTTGGAGGCTGAAGGAGTTGTTGATGACAACATCGATACTAAAGGTCCCTGACATGGACGCAGACTTCTTGCTATGCACTGACGCATCCAAGGAAGGCTTAGGTGGAGTCTTGATGCAAGACGGTCGAGTGATCACTTACATATCGAGAAATTTGAGAAGGCATGAGGAGAACTATGCGATGCACGATTTGGAGTTTCTAGCCATTGTTTACGCCTTGAGAGTTTGGAGACACTACCTGATTGGACGAAAAATTGAACTAAAAAAAAAACACTGTGGTCTACAACACATCTTTACGGAAAGCAACTTGAACGTGCAACAACGATGTTGGTCAAAATTGCTTAGCGAGTACGATTTTGAGATTACTTACATAAAGGGAACAATGAACAAAGTGGTTGATGCATTGAATCGGAGACCACGCATATTTTTGGTGACGCCTCTTCAGATGAATCTATGTGAAAAGATTCTAACTTTACAACACCATGGTGAATGGTACAAAGAGTTCAAGGATTTTATCAGACAAAACACATTGATGGTACCAAGATTTGAAGGATTTACATTCGATGACGACATATTATTGTTATTTAAAAATCAAATTTATGTACCACCCAACGATGATTTGAGGTGTTTAATCCTAAATGAGGCTCATAGAGCAGTGTATATGGCTCATCCTGGAGTCACAAATATGAGGGAAGACCTTAAACCCTTATTATTCTAGAAAGGAATGAAGGAAAACATAGTCAACTACGTGGCAAGATGTGTAGAATGTCAGTAGGTGAAGGTTGAACATAGACGTCCAACATGGTTACTACAACCACATGTTATTCTAGAATCGAAATGGGATGTCATTTCGATGGATTTCATTGTTGGATTTCCACAAACGACAAGGACACACGACTCAATTTTTGTGGTAGTTGAAACTCTGACAAAGAGTTCTCATTTTATTCTTGTGTGTACGATGTATTAGGCACGTAACATAGCTAGATTTTTCATCAACTAGATAGTGAGGTTTCATGGTGTTCCTAAGAGGATTATATCTGATCGAGGATCAGTGTTTATAGGATGATTTTGGACTAGTTTCCAAGAGGCCTTGGGAACCCAACTTAACTTTAGTACCACATATCACCCAGAGAAAGATAGGAAGACTGAGAGAATGAACCAAATCTTGGAGGATATGTTTCGTATGTACATGATGGACCAACAGAAGTGTTGGGAATAATTCTTGCCACTGTTATAATTTGCATATAAAAACAGTTATCAAAGCACCATTAAGATGGCACCTTTCGAGTTTCTATACGGCCGACCGTGTCAGACGCCTTTGAGTTGGGATCGGATTGAGGATAGGGTCCTGGTGGGACCCAAAGAGATCCAAGAAATTGAAGACCAAATGAAAACTATAGGACAAAGGATAAAGTAAGCGTAAGATCGACAAAAGAGTTATGTTGATTCGCATCGTGTCGATCAGACTTATGAAGTTAGCGATCAAGTCTTCTTATGGGTGAAACTGCATAAGAGTTCAATCAATTTTGGAAAGAGTTATAAACTCTCTCCTAAGTTCATGGGACCTTTTGAGATTGTGGAAAAGAAGGGGCCCATGGCCTATTGACTAGACTTTCCTGATTCGTTGAGGCATATGCTCAATGTTTTTCATGTATATATTTTGAGACATTATGTTAGTGATCCTACACATGTTATTGACTTGAGTTCCTTGCAGGTATTGGATGAGGGTGTTCTCATGGAGAAGCCAACCCGAATCCTGGACCATTGCATTCAACAACTACGATGTCGAAAATTAGATCAAGTCAAGGTCTAGTGGGACAACTATAGTTTGCACTCGACAACCTGGGAGGACGCATATGATATGTGTCCAAAATTTCCATTTTTTTTTTATAGCTAGACATATGATACTGTGATACACTTTATTTCGTCACTTACATACTATGAAACTTCAGCATGAAGTTTAAAACAAGAGGGGGTGTATGTAGCATCCCACTCTTGCGCACACTGAGTGGACTTATTCTTTGACGACACTTGAGTGCAAGTGATTTGGTTCTTTATATGATTGATTGATTCGATTATGATTATGAGATATTGTGGGTTTGATCATATCCTACTTTTGTTGTATTTACATCGATAGGTGTTATTGACTGGGTTCTCCTGAGTGTGGAGGACTCTGGACGTTGAGGATGTCGAGGCATCGAGGAAACTCCTGGGACTCAGGATCGAGTCAGGGAGTGGACTTCTAGGGTTTGAATGTTGTTGATGTGACATATGTACATATGTACATATGATTAGATATTATGATGTTGATTGTTATTGATGACATGATTTGTTGATGGATGTAGGCTGATGATATCTTGCCAACCAAACTCACATTTGGAGTAAAGGGGTCATGCACGACAACCAGAGACATTGAGGGAGAGGTGTGGCAGAAGCCCTGCCATAGCCTAATAACACTCCTACCATGGCTTGAACTATAGGTTAACGATTACCTAGTTCGACAAGACCCACGATGCCGTGAGGGAAGAATGTGAAATTCTCTCATGATGATTCTAAGGAGTGCGCAATAAGCCAGGGTCCTTATTCTTTAGAGACCATTAGTCTCCCACAAGATCACCTGATGGAGTATTGACTCCAGGGGTTTAACGTCTACCAAATCCAGTCAAGAGGCAAGTGACACCCTTGGAGCACATGGTGCGTCTTGAAGGATACGTCACACAAAGAAAAGAAAAGAGGTGAGTGGCACCCTTGGAGCACGTAGTGTGTCCTGACGGGCACCTCACGATTTTAAATGGTAAGTTAATAAACATAGTGCCTAGGAAACTATGCCTTCTTAGGACCTGGTTGGCCTTAAAATGAATGATGTGATAAGTAATGTTTAATAACTATTTTTTCCCTTGAGAACTGTCGCCAATCCTAGTGAATTGAAAACCTAGGTCTAAGTAGAACCTTAGGAAAAAAAAAACTAATAATACATATAACAGGAAGGGGATAAAGAAAATTCAAGATTTAATAATTAAAGTGGAAAATTTTAATAAAGGTTTAATTAATAAAAGGGGTAATACCTGTGGGGTATTTGGTTGTTTTTGTCTAAACCTGCTAATTCTGAACTTAGTTATAAAAAGGGGGAAACTTTAAAAAAAAGGGAAACTTAAAGAAAAGGGGGAAACCTAAGGAAAAGGGGAAACTTAAAGAAAAAGAGGGATGTCTAACTTAGTAAGGAATCTAGCCTTTGGAACTTTCTAATTATGAACTCAACTAGGAATTAAGTAAGGTGTAAGTCATTTAAGAATTGTAAGGGAATAATGGGACATCGAGGAGTGTTTTTAGGAATTATTTTAGGTGGTTGAGGGAAATAGACAAATTTAATTAATTAATAAATTGATTTTTTCTAGTGCAACTAGGGGATTTGGCGACATGTGTATGGGGGAGGTTTTTCGAAATTAATTAAATGAAAAAAGAATCTATTGAGGGTTTTGGGAAACTAATGACTAAGAAAACTCTATAAAAAAGATGGTGGAAGAGGAGTGTGAAACATGTTTGGCTTGCGTAACATTACGCTGCCAAATTTTATCTTGACTAAGTTTCTTTTGTGGGAGTTGGGATACCGAGCTTGGGTAATGGGTTGTAGCTCAACCTTGTGAGACAAGCTGGGAGAAAACATTCTCTAGTATTGTGTGTGTGGCCCCTTTGTGGCTATGGGGGCATAGGGGGAAGAAGAGTACCCCTAGCATTGGTTGGGAGGTACCGGTGAGGTCACATTGGTTGGCAAGCGAGAGTTGGACGAAGCGCATGCAGGGAAATGAATTTGGAGCATTCACATTTGGCTATGGTACGCATGTGTATATTTTATTGAATGATAGTTAAATTCTCAATATATGCATGTCTCTATCGTCGAAATAACTTGTGCATAACTGTGTTAAAAATTTAGTTAAGTTTCTTTCCTGGCAATTTACGCTTGTGAAATTTGGTTGAAGTGTAGTTAAATTATGTTCCTACGCCTTCAGTTAAGGTACTTCTATTGTGTTAAGGTTTATGTTTTATTCAGTGTAATACTATCCAGAGATTTAATTTTTTCTTTCAGCGAATGTTTCTTGAAGAGCCCATCGTTTTATGATCAGAGAATTCGAATTTATCCCAACCTTATGCTTAATGTACTTTTAATTAATTTCCAATGGTGAACCCAAACTTTGAATGTAAATGAATTCTCTGCATTTTTTTTATTGTTTTTAATACAAGGAAAAGTGGTGTTTTTATCTTATGTTCCTTTATCCTTTAAGTTATTAGTCCGTACCTGAGCAGTCGTCCAGGAGCTGAATCGACTGTATTTCACTCTGGTGTTAAAGATTTAGATGCAAATGCCCTGCTTTCCTATGCATGGATAATAACTGTAGGATTATTTCTCTGCCCAGCAAGGAATTCTCTTCTGGGTGTTTATTCCCTCCTTAGCCTCTGTGATTATGGTTATTTATTCTTCATAAACTCATGCTTCCACACTACAATTTTGGGGATATCTCTCTAGTTCACCAAACATTTTATTGCTATGCGATTAACGTTATTTTTACTCTCTACAATTCATTTTTAGTGTGCCCAGCAGGAGCAATTTCTGCACTGAAGACTCCTTGTTTTTTTTCAACAACTACCATGAAAAGAATCGAATCATGTTTATTCCCAGTTTAATGTTACACCTTGATTTACTGTTGAATTGGTGTGTAACCCAGGCGACTTACTCGATGTCCCCGTTTCATTGTTTCATGGCAGTGTATTTAATATTTTGTTGAGGTTTTAGAACAACGCGTACAATAGATTTATGGCTTTATAACAACGTGTAGAGTAAATTTATGGTTTGAACATGTGCCAAGTGGACTACCACTGCGCCTTATGATGGAAGAAAAAACTATAAGTGTTTTGTTTAATTGTCTTAGAACCGAGAATTAACGGAGTACAAGTGGTTTTTTTTCCTGTATAATCTCCTTTTTATTTCTATTGACAGAATATCGCATGCAGTTAGGAACTTGTGCGTGGAAGCACGATCTCCTTTACTTAATAATTTTTAACTGTCTTATAATAGGGTTCTAGGATGTATTTCTTATAATCGTAGTTTCTTCGGTCTATTGATTTTCAACTTGTGTAGATGGGACCGTCTATGTTATAATTTTATGTTTAAAAATCCTTTTAATTATATATATATATATATATATATATATATATATAAACACATATTTTTCCTACTAGTATCACTTACAATATGGTTTATACATCTAGTATGGAAATCCACAATTCTTGGAAAGGATTTTTGCAGTCCCATAATGTTATGAGAATCTTCTCCTAACAAATTTATGGTCTTTGTAATAGTAAGGAATTCTTGATTGCTAACTAATATTTGTGTGTATATTTCCAAGTTCCTCCTTTGTTGACTAAGATTTATGTTCCAGATTATTGTGATTTCATCTCTTATGTCCTTTTTGGATAAATTCCCTTCTTGGGGCACAGCTAATAGCTGAAATCAATGGGAATTTTTAAATCTTGTTACACTTAAATGCAATTCATCACCAACGTAGGATGCCCAATCTAGTGAACCGTCATGAATTAAATCATGTAGTATCTCACACAGTTTAAACACATGACTTCCTTACTTCCACGACCTCAATGAGGAATTGATGGTGCAGTGATTTTATTAAAAATTGTTTAGTTATGTTTTTAATGATGACCTTATATAATGTAGTATCAACTTAAGGATGTAAGTTTCAACATGATGTAGAAGGTTTAAATGATGTACAATGGAGGTGCGTTGGATGTACAAGCCTTAATGACTTAAAATTTTACAATGATGTATAGCTCACAAGATTTTAAAAGATATAAATATTCCAAAAGTGATGGTGAGAATATACTTTAAGAAGTGAAAAATTAGACTAATGAAGAAATAGTGATAGTTTTAATTAGTCATTTATATTACAAAACTGCAGGGTTATAATAATTGTATATATAGTTAGGTTATAATAATGCATGCTTGATCAGGGAGACTCCTGGAATTTTAATGGTAAATGTATTCTTTACTATGATGGATGTCCCCATTTGCACAACAAATAGTGTTTCAGCTTTGCGCCAGGTGAAAATATTGAATTAATGGATTTGAATCCCTACGTGCACTGAGTTATAATGTAATTTTATGATTTTTAGATAATGGACCTTCCTAGAAAGTGTAATTTAATGTCATGAGTGATGAAATTAGATATTAGTCTTCTTGCTCAGACTGAAAGTTTATTATGATGGATGATGCTATTTGTGATTGGGTTGCACCTTAACAAAGGTTGTCATGTGTTTTCTTCGTAATTTTCTCCTGCCATAAATTTTAACTTGGATCACTTTTGCATCTTGAGTAGTTTTCTAAATAATCTGGCATTATGCAATTATGTAGATGTATGTCTATTTTAGCAGCTAGTTTCCACTTGTGTCATCCTTTATGTTGTCTTGTGAATGTTCTAGAATTGTCTACTCTCGTGCACAACGATTATTTAATGTTGATGCACGATTGATATCAAGGATGGTTACTCTTGCGCCTCTCTCTTTGGATGATTTTTTTTTTTAAGGTTGTACTTGTTGTAACGTGATTGTGTTGTGTCTCTCACTCGGGAAGGTTCTAGTGACTAGTCGTCGAAGATGTCGTGATTGGATTGATTGATGTTTTCTTTTATCTTAGTAGGCGTGATTTGTGTTTGTTGGGCGAGATGTAGAAACCCCCTTTTTCCTCAGAAAAGTTACCATCCTTGAGACCTTAAATGGTCAAAATCGATGGGAACCTAGGCTTGAGCATTTCTTATGTGTCCTGGAGGTCCTAACCTTGCAGGGTAGGAAGGGCGGGTTGTCATTTCTATTTTTCGTCTGACTGACGGTCTTATGATGCATATGGTTTCATGATGTGCTAGTATGTTGGGTTGTTATGTTGTATGTTTTATGGTTGCATGTGTCATGTTTTTCATCGAGTTGTGTTGTTTGACTGTTGATGTTGTACTTCCCTGCTTTAAAAAAAAAATTGCACTTGTTATGTGTCTCATGTTGTCAGAACCACGGGGGTCGTTACAGATTTGAAGATACTAGCAGTGTTATGGGCTTATAGAACTACATGTAAGAATCTAACATGGAAGACACCTTTAAGATTGGTGTATGGGTAGGAATCAATAGTCTATTTGGAGTATTTGATTCCTAGTCTATGCATTGCAGCTATTGCAAACATTAAAGAAATAGGCGCAACTCAAGAAAGATTAGCAGAACTCATGGAATTAGAAGAAGACAATATTATAGTTGGTTTCTATCAGGAGGTACGTAAATCAAGGGACAAATTTTGGCATTATAGGCACATCAAGAAGAAGAAATTTAAGGAAGGAGATCTGGTTCTCCTCTATGACAGTAAATATTTGTAGCACCTAGGCAATCTCGGGATGCATTGGCTAGGGCCATATGAGATAAGGTTTGTCACAAATGGAGGTGTTGTTCAATTGAAAAAATAAGTGGGAAACAATATGCAAGGATTGGTGAATGGTAGTTGAATGAAACTGTATAGGGACAGTTGACCTAGTAACCCTAAGTAGTTGTCACACAGATAAATACAGTTGTACATATTGTATATAGTAGGATTCAAAATAAGAAAAAGAAAAGAAAAAATTAGAAAAAGAAGAAAAAGGAAGAAAAAAGTGGAAAAATGAGAAAAATACCAAAAATAAGTAAGTAGATGGACAAGAGGTAGAAAAACAGTTGGAAGATACAATGCGTAGAAGACAATAAATTGGTGTGATAAAATTCAAGATATTGCACGTAGGAAAAAAATGGACAGAATGAAAACATAGCGCACCAAGATGAAAAGTGGTTGGAAAAAGAAACAACGATGATCGGTAAAGTAAGGTTCATTTATGACAGAGTTTAAAAAAGGGGAAAAGAACTAAAAGGTAAACACTTTGTGTGATTTTGAGAAAACGTGAGAAAAGGAGAAAGCATGGTGAGATTGTGCGAGAAGTTGTGAAGAATCCAACCTAGATTTACAACGAGTTTTACATGAGCAATAACAATGACACCACCCACATTCAGAGTATCCAACCAATTTGCAAGGAAAATAAATGTCAACAAACTAATGGAGGATACGACAGGGGTGGTAGATGTGGATGAGATCCTATCACCAATGAGTGAGTCGGTTAGTCTGACATTGGTCGAGGAGAAGAACCGAGAGGAAGAAGCAACAAAAGTAATCCAGGTTGAAGAAGGTCGAAACCCTAGCACAGAAGGAAACCCTAATGCAACAAAACTAGGAGTGGTGCATCCAAAAGGAGAAAAAAATGAACAATATGATGAGGATATAGAATCGGATGAACCCAAGGCAACGTATAACATTAGGGGAGAACAATAGGACAACGATGTAGATCAAGAAACAAAGGAAGAAATACAAAATGAGACAGCAGGTCCATAAATGAAGAAAACAAAGCCAACAATAATAATAGTGCACACACAAAAGAAGATTTCATTATCATTTCCCCAAATTCTAGAATCAATAATAGATGTAGAGATATGTTGGGTTTTTTTCCCAAATTGAAGTATGCAAACCACGCCATCATAAAGGTGGATAAGTTTCCTGAGATTGTGCAGGAAATTTATATGGAGAGAAAAGAGATAAGTTCAATAGGAGCCCTGATATTAGAACCAAAGAAATGGATTACATGGTTTTACAATTCAAGCATCATGAATTTGTTATAAATCCCACACTTTGGAAGGGGGAAGCATTTCAATGTCTACGTGAAGAAACTTATGGATAAAGTACATGGAGGATTTGTGTGGATGGATAGACCTGTCCCAATTGATGTAGACATAATTGAAAATATTACAGGGCTTCCAATAGATGGGGTGAAGTCAGAGAAGTATTTAGATGATAAGACAAAGGAAAAAACAATTGCAAAAGAAGTAAAATCCAAATTTGGAAATGACGGGGAAAATAGAGGCATGATTATTAGAAATATGAATGAGCCATCCACAAGATTCACGAAAAATTTGATGGCTTGAAATTTATTAATAAAATTTCACAAGGAAGAAGAACTAGTGGGAGTGGTAGAAGCAGCCGCGTAGTGCGCGAAGGGGATAATAAGTAGTTGGGAATCATATTTGTTGAACCTATGTTTGGAGGATTTTCAAGATGCATAGGATTTTGGGATAGAGTTCCATTATTCTTGGTTTCTTATCTTGATAGACTTAGTGGCATGGGAAGAACCAAAATACTCAGCCTTCTGTGGTAGGAGAAGAAAGTGTCGTGAAGCAAGGTATATAACCCTATGGCACAATGCATATCCTAACTAGAGGAAAGATAATAATAGCGTTTTTGGTATGTAACTTGAGGAGATGAAGGAAAATATAGTAGAGACATGGAGGATTTGTTGACGAGCGAAATTGACCGTCCGTCAACTGGGAGAGTGGAACCGGTCCGGGGTTGTCTAAATAACCCAAGACGTTTGGAATGGACCACCCTGACGAGTTTAACGGCTCCGTTGGCCGCTCTAAGGTCTTCTATGAAAACCAAAGAGAGAATTGATCTGAGCTAAGTAATCTAAACAAAATAAACAAAATAAAACTAATCAAACAGACTGAAATTAAACTAAAACTAACTATAACTATTCTAACTATTACATACAATCCACTAATTACTATTGTAATAACTCAAATCAACTATCTAATTATTAGCTGCAATGTTACTTATTCACAAATGTACACTATAAACAATCAACAGATTTAATTAAAACCTGCAAAACTCATGTATTTTCTGCCCTAAGACAGCCAAGAATCTCTTTTTGATTTTTATGTTTTATGAAAAAGAAATAAACATTACTGAAATTAAACAATCTAATATATTTATTGAAATTAAACAATCTAATATAAATCTAATTAAGCTTATATCTGAATTAAACTACTTAATAAAAACAGTAAACAACCGACTAATTGACCTGGAAACGCTCCAAGTCTGCCCTGTGTATAATGACTTCTGAGCTGATCGAAGGAGGAAACTCGCACCGAATTGGTTCAATAGCTTCTCGTAAACGATAGGCTGTACTGCTCCTTGAAGTGTTTTACAGGACAAACAAGACATAAAAGAAAATCATAACAATCTTACGATTATAAATTCCTGCAATAAGGGAAACCTGTTATGCAAAAACTTATATATAACAATTCAATCTATGAAGAAGAAAAACCTGTCATTCATAAACTGAATTAAC
>ML793041.1:364335-375002 GCA_009831015.1 Picea engelmannii
ATTAATGTTTTAGAGATTGAAAAATTGTTGATTGTTATGGTTACCATTGGAATTCCTGGGTCAACATATTTTTCGATTGAAATGGTATTTGACATTAGGCCTGCTAGATTTCCAATTACATGAATTGTTGGTGGATCTTTCCTGATTTTGTTAATTTTCTTTGAAGATAATTCCTTAATTTCTTTTGTATAGATTGGGATATCCTTAATAGTTGCAATAAAGGAATTTTCACACAAAAATTTCTTAATTCATCTAAAACATCAAACTCAGGAAGAGAGATTGGTAATTTCTCTTTAACCAACCTTTTTGGAAAAGGAGGTGTTTGGATATTTGATGTTTTACCCTTCTAAATTTGATTGTCTATTGGTAGCTTTTCTGTGCTAGGAATCTCCTCTTTTTCAATTTGTTTTTCTATGATAATAGGAGAATCCTTTGGTAGAACTTTCCCAGACCTTAAGTGGATATTTTGAAGAGGAAGGGTTGAGTATGATGGTCCTTCATCAATGTTATACATGGGTTTTTCCACTTTATTATTAGGATTGGAGATTGGTTAGGATGGTAATTGAGTTGGTCTGGGTGGAGGTTGGTTAGATGGTAGTTGGAGTTGTTGTGGTTGGGTTAGTTGTGGTGCAGGTTGTGATAACTAAAAATATGAATTTTGTGGTTGATTCTGCTGGAACTGTTGATAAGGAAAAGGTTGATATGGCTGTTGGTATGGCTGATTTCCTTGAGCATACCCTCGCCAAACTTGAGGAGGTTGGTTTTGGCTCTGCTGAGGAGGCCAAGTTTTCCAAGGCATGGGTGTATTCCATGAATTTTGAATAGGATTTTGAAAATTCTGAGGAAATTGTTGAGAGAATTGAGGAGCAAAATTTTGAGACATACCTGTGAAAGGTGGCTGCCAAGGCTTCCTTGGTACCAAGTAATAAAGAGATTCCATTCCTTGTCCTTATTCTATGTGAGAGCTTGTAGTTCTTTTAACCTTGGACAATCATCAGTGGCATGGTTATCTGTACATAATCCACATACTTGAATTTTTTCTAAGGGACAATCTCTCGGTGCATGTTTTTTTCTACATTTAGGACAATAGATGGCTAATACTTGATCTTGTTCCTCTTACTTCTTTTTATCTTTCAATGTGTCAATTTGTGAACCAAATGTGTTCATAATATAATTTTTAAAGTTCTCAAACAAATTCCCTAATTCTGATTTAGGAACACCATTGGAAATTGATTTAGTTGCCTTTGTCACAATATCTCTTTGTCCTCGTCCTCTTTTAGCTTTTCCCCTTGAATATTTCTTACATAATTCATCAATTTTTGGGAAAGGAAGGTGAGAAATATCCCCTGCCCCTATTAAGTTAAGAGCATCCAAATTTTCATTTGAAATTCCCTTCAAAAAGATAGTACGAATGACATCTAAAGGAAGATTAGATTTCTTAGATTTGTGCATATTATAGAGAACTTTTTCTAGATATTCTTCTAAGCTTCCATCTTCACTTTGAGACATTTTAAAGATATCTTATTTAGAGTATTTAGACTTACAATAGGGCTGATATTTTTCTAGAAATTTATTTTTCATGTCATCCCAGTATACTATGGTTGCTTCTCCCAACCCCATGAACCATTTTAATGCATATCCTTTCAAAGTTGCAGGAAATAAACAAAGTTTTTGAGCATCATTGGTATATCCATATGTTCAAAAAACGATGTCAAATTCAAACATGAAAGCATCAGGGTCTTCAGTAGACAAGCCAAAGAAATTTGGAAGAACAAAGGGGGGAATATTCTTCATTTTTATGTCATCTCCTAAAAGAGTTGGTGTATCAACTATAGGAAATGCAAATGTAGTATGTTCTTCTTCCTCCTCTTCATCATTTCCTCTTCCTCGTGTCTCTTCTCGATGCGATTCTCTATCCTCTCATTCTTTCCTTCCTCTTTCTTCATTTCTTTTCCTTTCTAATTCCCTTTCCATTCTCTCCCTTTCTTGTCTATCAGCTTCTGACATTGCAAAGAAGTTTTCTATTGTACAATTAGATATTTCTGTTGGAAAAAGAGGTTGTCCTATTTGTTCAAAAATAGTTTGTTTTTTTTTTTGCTTTCCTACAGAAGATATTTCTGATTGTATTTGTTTCTTCTTTACTTCATGAGCCAATAGAACTTGTCTTTCTATGAGAGTTAACCTTTGTCCTGAATGTTGTTTTTCCTCTAATTCTTCCAAAGTGATTTTTCCAGCAATTGGTGTAGTAGATTCGTGTTTTTCAGTTGTAGATGTTCCTGCTCCTATAGATGGTTGATTAGTTTTGGAGAGGTTTTGTTTTAAAAATCTTCCTTTATCATCCCTAAGTTTAGACATAAAGAAACATAACTCAAAATTAATTATATGCTGTGTTTTTATTTTATTTTATGTATATATGTTTGTTTTTTTTAATCCTATCTATAAATATGCCTCCTCGGCAATGGCGCCAAAATGTTAGGCTCCAATCTACTGATGTAAATTAGAGTACAAATGATTGTCAATCTGTTAGCGATATTTCTTGTAAGGGGGGTTAGAATGCAAAGGAATGGGTCAAAAACCCACTTGTCCTAAGTTCGGGTGCTAATGCGCCCATGATTAATCGAAAAGCAAGTCTGGACGGCTAAGATCGCGACGCCCGGATCAACGGCGCAGGTGCGATTCCGGACCCCCCCCCCGTCCCCCCGCCTTTCTACCTTTAAGTGGGGGGGGGTCCGGAATCCGGGGCGCACCTCTTCGACGGCCCATATCAGCGCGCCCCGATCAACGACGATGAAGGCAATTTCGGACCCCCCTTGCCTTTCTACCTTTAAGTGGAGGAGGGGGGTCTGGAATTTGACTCGTGACTTTCCAACGGTTAAGATCTTAGCGCCCGGATCGACGGCGCTCACGCAATTCACATCATCCTCGGCTGCTCTGTGTTTAAGCGCGCGTGGGCCCTTCTCCCGTCATATCACCTTCCAACCTCCTTTCTCCTGCTGCCATGTGTCGTCCATCTACCTCTCCCCTATGGTCCGCGTGGTCTTCCTTCTTTCTCGTCATCCACACATCATCTGCCACGCGTCTCTTTCCCTCCACGTCAGCCTCCCCCCAAAAGTGTCCATCACATCTACTCCTCCACATCCTTCGCCTTCACATTTTGCCATGTGTCCCCCTTGCAATCGCCCTCTCTCTCCGCTGTCGTGGCCTCATCACTTCGTGCCCGTACCCCACCTTCTGCGCTGTCCTCCCCGCATATCTTTTGAGCCGGTCGGTTATTCCAGGTGGCAGCGTGAGAAGCCTTCCATATCCCAAAGCGCTGAGTTGGCCAAATTGTCCTTGATCCCAAGAAAACAGTTATTGAAGCGGTTGGTGGTGGTTAGACATCGTCTTCGCCATAATGGGAAAGCACGACCATGAATTAAAGGCACGTCGATTCACCATTGGAAACTGACAAAGAATTAGATTGTGTCTGACTTAAGTTGCACGACCTTTCAGAGGTTGACTGTCAGAAGCCATGCAGACGCAAAGCTTTCAATGCATCGTCTTGGTTCCGCTACTGTTGATTGTTCTGAGTATATGTAGGCGTTTTCGCCATTTTTGTATCTATCGATGGTTGAGCTAAGCTCCCAGGTTGTAAATCTTTAACAATGCACTGATACTCTGGTTATGTATGCACTTTTGAGACTTCTTGCCTGATGAATGCCAGTTTCTTTTACGTCTTTGTTACAATGTGTTAGAATTGCTCGGAATTGGAGGATCCAGTCGAGCTATAGCTGTTATAGGATGATGTTGGATAGGATCATTGTAGCAGTTATGATGTTTCTAGCCAGTTCTTGTGATTTTCCCAGCGTCGAGTGACTTGGAATTGGAGGATCCAGTCAAACCCTCCTCGGTTTCTTGAGACCCTAAACCAAGCAGATCTTGCATTCAGTGTCTTTCTTCTACAAATAGTCGTAAGCCTGTTGCCCAAAGCTATTTGTTCACTTTCCTCACTAAGTCTTCCACCTACTCACCCTTTTAGCAACCCACTGGCTGAAGTTAGATCAAGACCTCCTTTGTCACTTATGTACCAGACTCAGTCCCCGAGTTAGAGAGATACCTCTTCGAGTTTTCCTCCATTTGATCACCCCTTTGAAACAAATTGTGACATTAACTGATGGGCGTCGGGCTCTGATCCTGCAGGCAATCCAGGAGTGACTTCCGGCTCCAACATTTCTGGCGCCGTTGCCGGGGACGAAGTTGAATATTTTCCCCGGGATTGAACGACAAAGATCAACTGATTCTGAAGGTGCATCAGATATCAGAACTTGAAGATTGCTACTGTGCACCTGGNGACTCCATTGTGACGACTCCGCTGAGGAGAACCTGCACTATCAACTGTGGCTTCGAGAGGCAGACATACGAGGTCTAACCCACACTTGCCTTTAGCTACACCAGAAGCTGACGCGGAAGCAGTGCGCAGAAAGGGAAAGAGATCTGCAAAAGAAGTTTTCATCGATGAAATAGGTAATACGCCCTCCCCTTCTGTGAGAACTCCATTTTGTTATTCGCAGCTTCCTAGTCGTCCTTCTTCCGAAGTCCCCCGTTCTCTAAATTTCGGGAGTGTTCCTGCCGAGTTTTCTCCTCCTGGTCTGGTATCAGAAAGAGAAATCCTTGTCACTCCCTCCTCCCTGGAGGTCTTGCCTCATCACAGACCTCTAACTTCTGAAGGTTTCACCACCCCTCCTTTTGTTATTACTGCTGCGCAGAGAGAAGCGTCTGCACTCTCAGGTCCCTTGGATTTCTCTCTGTTTTCTCCAGTGTCTCCTCCAAGGATCTCTATTCCGACATCTCCCGTTCATACTCCTTCTCCTCCGAGTTCTCCTCTATCTAATATCCCTATGGCTGGTGCTAATCCCCCTCCGAACAGAATGGATGCCATAGTTGCTGCCAGATATGCTCCTTTGATTCTACCCCAGCCTTTGAACCCTCTCCCTGCTGGAGACTATTTGAAATACATGCCCAAGTTCAGTGGTGAGGGAGATGTAACTGCTGAAGAGCACCTAGCTGCATTTTATAGCTATGAAGACAACTTGAATATCGAGAGTGAAGATGTCTGGATGAGAGTCTTTTTCCAGAGCCTTGATGGGGAGGTGAGGAAATGGTTCCGAGGACTGGCTCCTGGATCTATTGCTGGCATTGAAGCCTTGGATAACATTTTCCTGAGGCAATGGGGAGATAGAAAAGATTATATGTATTACATGACTGAGTTTGGGTCTCTGAGGAAGATGGAAGGGGAGTCTGTCTCAGACTTCTCCAAAAGATTTAATAAGATATACAACAAGATTCCTGCAGAGATTAAACCCTCAGAGGCCTCTGCTCAAATTTCCTATGCTGGCGCATTTGACCGTGATTTCTGTCTCGTGTTAAGAGAAAGAAGAGCCACCTCTTTGGCTCAGATGCAAGATGCAGCTATAGAGGTGGAATCCAATATATTGGCAGCTGACAGATTGAGAAGCCAGCCGACACAGACAGAAGAAAGGAAAAATCGGAAGCCTCAACTTCTGGCCCATCATTGCCCCACTCTCAAGTAAATGAGTTGACCCGAGTTATGAACCTCCTTAAAGAAGAGGTGGAGAGATTGAAGGTGGAGAGGAAGCAAATGTACAAAGGCCCTCAGAACGCTGAAAATAAAGGAGGTTTCAGAAAGCCAAATAATTTTGTTCCTCCAACTATGCATAGAGAGAAGGAAAGAGACAGAGACGACCAAAGAATTTAGGCTCCCTTCCAGAATAATTTTGTGGCCGATGAAGAAGAAGGGGAAGCAGAAGAGTCTGAGCCTAAAATCCACAGTGTAGAAGTCACTCCCCCTTTCCCTCATCTGACCCAATCAGCATATGAAGAATCTCTCATGGATGGTCAACTGAACGAGTTGAGCAAAAGAGACAAAGCTAGCGGCGGTCGAGGCAGGTACAACTTGAGGTCTGACAAAAGGGAAGCAACACCTGACGATCCTGAGCCATCCAATAGAACAGAGAAACCTGCTAATGAAGTAGCAGACAGAGGTAAGAAGGCCCAACCTCTCTCCCCCATTATCCATAATCATGTTCCTGAAATTAGAGAAATCACGAAGCCTATGTCTTCTTTCAATTTCGAACATGAGATTCAAAAAATCAGAATTCCTGTACCGCTCACTGAGTTAATTAAGCATGGGGAATTCAAAAAACGCTTCTCTGAACTGCTAAAGTCTGAAGCCTCATACCCTCTCACAGACTCCATAAACCTCCAAGATGAAAGGCCTGCAGTTGTCCTAGGTCCCATGGTAGAAGACAGAGATGATTCATCCCCTCCCTTCTACACCTCCCTGAACATACATGACAAGGTACTGCATAATTGCCTTATGGATTCAGGGGCTTCCCACAACCTCATGCCCAAATTCGTCATGGAAGAATTAGGACTGGAAGTCACCTGAGCCTATCATGACCTCTATTCTTTCGACTCCAGGAGGGTCCAGTGTTTGGGAGTGATTAAGGACCTAGTAGTCTCTTTGTTTCAGCTGCCCATGAAGAGTATGGTCATGGATATTGTGGTAGCCGATGTCCCCCCTAAGTTTGGCATGTTGTTGTCAAGATCCTGGATAAAGAGACTGGGGGGAACCTTGCAGATGGACCTCACATACACCACCATTCCAGTCTTTGGAGGGGAACATAGGAGACTGTACAGAGAGGCCCAGCTAGCCTACATTGTCAGTGATGAGGCCTACCCTACCAATCACCCCATCTATGCCTTGGACACTGATTTAGGCTCCAGTTTACTACAGCTCACCCACACCCCTGAAGCTTCTTTGCAGATCAGAAAGCAGCCCATCCTTAATCAGGAAACCTCCCCTTCAACTTCCTTTGTTTAGAAGATGTTCTTTGATGGAGCTTCCTCCAGTATGGGTGCAGGTGACGGAGTGATATTTATATCACCTTGTCATGATACCATCTCTCTGTCATACAGGCTAGAATTCGAGGTCACCAATAATGTGGCAGAGTATGAAGCTCTGGTTCTGGGATTAAGAGCTGCAAAAGAAATGGGAATCAAGGAGATGGTTGTGTTTGGTGATGCATAACTGATTGTCCAACAGATCAAAAATGTGTATCAGACTAAGCATCCTCGGCTCAGGAATTACAGGAACGAGGTATGGGATCTGGTTGATGATTCCTTCCTGGCTTTTAACATTTCCTACATTCCAAGGGAGGAAAATTCCTCTGCCGACTGTTTAGATTTCACAGCCAGTGTGCTCGAAGTTCTCACATCGCCCACTGTCGGGTCTGACGTTGAAATAAAATACAGACCTTCTATACCAGACAATATCAAACACTGGAAAGTGTTTGAAAATGATCAAGAAATTGAGAAGTTTCTCCAGTCCATTGATGACTTTTCCACAATGCACATAGATGAGAATCCTGAAGAGGAATATGACCATCACCCTGGGGAATTTGTGAATAGAATTGTTGATCACCGGATCATTCAGCTACCGAGCAATCACATTCCGAGAGGACTGATCCCGTTAGAGAGATTGTTCGACGGGAATGATGTGGCAGTAAAGGGTAAGGTTTCAGGTGAGGATGATGACACAGATGAATGCAACATAGGCACACCTGAGGAGCCAAAGTTTGTCAAGCTGTCAAGAAGTTTGACCGAGGATCAGAGGATTGATTATATCAAGTTGCTGAAGGATTTTTCTGATGTGTTCACATGGACCTACAAAGACCTCAAAACGTATGACACATCAGTCATCGAGCACAAGATCCCACTAAAAGAGGAGGCTAAGACGTTCAAACAGAAGCTGAGACAGATAAATCCCATGCTGCTACCTGTCATGGAGAAGGAAGTGAAGAAGCTACTGGATGCCCAGATCATTGTCCCCTTGAGATATTCTGAATGAGTAGCCAATTTGGTCCCGGTGAGAAAGAAAAGTGGAGAAATCAGACTCTGTGTCGATTTCAGGAACCTGAACAGAAGTTCGAGGAAGGACAATTACCCCCTGCCCAACATGGAACACATATTACAGACGGTCACTGGCGCATCCAGGATGTCCATGATTGATGGTTTCTTTGGATATAATCAGATATCAGTCATGCCTGAGGATAGAGAAAAAACAACCTTCATCACTCCTTGGGGCACATTCATGTACGCCAAAATGCCTTTCGGACTGATGAATGTAGGAGCAACGTTTCAGCGAGCCATGGACATAGCCTTCATCGGGGAGAAGGACCAGTTCGTGGTGATATATCTGGATGACATCACAGTCTTGTCTAAGATTGATAAAGAGCACTGCTGCCACTTAAAGAAATTTTTCCTGAAGTGTCGGAGGTATGGCCTATCTTTAAACCCCAAGAAATCATTGTTTGCTATGAAAGAGGGGAAGTTGTTAGGTCACATAGTGTCAGCAAAAGGAGTAAGGATTGACCCAGGAAGGGTGGAAGCGATTCAGGCCCTGTCACTTCCCCGGTCCAAGAAAGAAGTTCAGGCATTTTTTGGAAAGGTCAACTTTCTGAGAAGGTTCGTCTCGAACTTTGCCAAGCTGATGAAACACATTACAGCCATGCTCAAGAAGGGCGATGAAATAAAATGGACTACTGAATCCAGGGGATCTTTTGCCCAGATAAAGAAAGCATTGACTGAAGCATCTGTGCTAATCAGTCCCGATTATTCTAAAGGTTTCCTGATTTTCTCATTTGCTTCTGATGACTCAATAACAACAGTCCTATTGCAGAGAAACAATCAAGGGCGAGAGAATCCCATTGCCTTCTTCAACAAGGCATTGAGAGATGTTGAACTCAGATATGAGATCATGGAAAAGCAGGCCTACGCATTGGTGAAGGCTCTCAAAGCTTTCAGAATCTACGTTTTGCACTCAAAAATCACTGCATATGTCCCTTCAACTTCTGTGAAGGACATCCTTATACAACCTGACATAGACAGGAGAAGGGGAAAATGGATAGCTAAGATCCTCGAATTTGACCTGGAAATTAAGCCCACCAAGCTGATAAAGGGGAAAGGTTTAGCCAAGTTGTTGGCTGAATCCAATTACAAAACTCTGGAGATTAAATGCATCAATGAGCAAGCTGATTCATCCAACAGTAATTCCCAGGTCACCATACCACTAGCAGCATGTCCCTGGTACAGGGACATCTTGTACTTTCTGCAAGAATTAAAGCCCCCTAACGGAGTGGGAAAGAGTAGGGCCAGAGCTTTAAAGCTCAAAGCGGTCAAATACTGCCTTATTGACTGAGCCTTGTATTGGAGAGACCCTCTGGGGATATTATTAAGATGTCTGGACCCATTGCAAGCCCAGAAGGTGATGTTCGATTTCATAGCAGTCTCTGTGGGGGTCATCATTTTTGGAAGACCACAACCCACAAAATCCTCCGGGCTGGGTATTACTGGCCTACTTTGTTTACTGATGTCTGCAGGGAAGTCAGGGCTTGCATCAAATGCCAAAAATTCTCAGGTAAACAGCAACTCAAATCTTTGCCATTAAATCCTGTAGTAGTTTCGACACCCTTTCAACAATGGGGATTGGATTTCATCGGAGAGATTCATCCCCCCTCAAGTGGTCAGCATAGATGGATCCTCACTGCGACTGATTATTTCACCAAGTGGATAGAGACGGTCCCCACCAGGAGCACTTCTCACAAAGTAATCATCAGTCTTTTGGAAGACATCATAGCCAGATTTGGCTGCCCAAGCAGAATTGTCACTGACAATGCCTCCCCCTTCAGGTCTGAGCCTCTGATTAAATTTTGTGAACAATTTGGGATTTCATTGGTTCACTCTACTCCATACTATCCTCAAGGAAACGGACTGGCAGAGTCCTCCAATAAAAGCCTGATCAAGCTTATCAAAAAGCTACTGGAGGACAATCAGAAGGCCTGGGACTCAAAGCTCAAATTCGCTCTCTGGGCCGATCGAGTGACAACTAAGAAGTCCCTGGGCCTCTCACCTTTCCAACTTGTTTACGGAATAGAGGCCGTTTTTCCCACCCAGCTTGCCTTACCTGTGGCAAATTTCCTCCAGGTCCTTGAAGGAGAGCCTAATCATATACTCAGAAGGATTCATCAGATGGTGGAAGTGCAGCAGATCAGAGAACAGGTCATGGACAGAGCCTACAATCGTCAGCAGAAGATCAAGCAAGCTTTTGATAGAAAGAACAAAAAGAAGGAATTCAAGCAGGGTGACCTGGTGCTCAAGTGGGACGCACCCAGACAAGACAAGGGCAAACACAGTAAATTTGATGCCCTCTGGTTTGGGTCTTTCAAGATCCTTGAAGTATTTTCAAATAACACTTATAGGTTGCAGCAGTATTTTCAAATAACACTTATAACACTTTAGTGGCCCAATCAATGGGCATTTCTTAAAAAAATGTTTTATGTGAGCCGCAGTCGGCTCTTTTTGTTTTGTTTTGTAAATATTGTTTCTGTTTTGTTTTTCGGACTAATAAATGACTCCATAGCCCAGAAACAAAGGCACTGAATCTGCAAAAGAGTTATTAGAGCATCACAGGGACGACTCTATCCCCCATGGAGCCAAATGTTAGAGATATTTCTTGTAAGGGGGGTTAGAATGCAAAGGAATGGGTCAAAAACCCACTTGTCCTAAGTTCTGGTGCTAATGCGCCCATGATTAATCGAAAAGCAAGT
>ML793041.1:383237-436550 GCA_009831015.1 Picea engelmannii
AGGGATAGAGAGAAATATAGAAGGGTGTGAGAAGGAGAGAAGTTGATATAGAGAGGGGGGGAGGGAGAGAGAGGGATTGTTAGGGATCTAATCTCCCTAACCCCTCACATAGGTATAATAATATATTTCAATGTAATAAATGCCAACATTAGTTAATAAGGCCTATTTAATAAATGTGAACAAGTCAATGTAAGAATATCTAATAGAAGCTTCTACCTTTAGAAGTATCTTCCTCTAGAATGTTCTTTATAAGATAGAATTAATATAAATAAGAGTAGGGGGAATGTGAAGCCTTTGTCTTGGGAATTATTGTAATATAGATTTTCTCTGTTGGAGGTTTCCTCCTTGAAGAGATAAGTGGAAATTTATTTATTTGAATAAAGGTATCATTTATGGTGTTGATCTTCTCAATATTTGTTTTTCCATTGATATCTATTGAATATTCCTATTTATGCGTATTATATTACATTTGCTACCTTACAAGTGGTATCAAAGAATTTTCCTTGGCAGGAATTGTGGGTTAATTGTTTTTCCAGGGTAGATACATGTTTTGATATTTAAAAATATAGATATATGCCATTCAACACAAAAATCGGTAGTCGGGGAATCATACATGCGGTAAATACAAGAGGTTTTTAAGATCACATTGTTGGACACCCTTGTAATCCATATTGGTACCCCTTCAAGTGTTCGCACATTAGACAACACATGTACATGGATTAATGTAGGTGTCCTAAAACCCACTATAGATAAAATGATTGGTCGTCTGATTAATATAGCGCCACCCAGAATGAATTATAGGAAGATACTCTCTAGTACATGTCTAAGCAAGTAGTACAACTAAGGGTACGATCTAGCCTCCTTAGTTGGTTCCCTGAGATATTGGGCTGAGTACTATTGTTTGAACCCACACATATATTAGAGAGATATAACATAGGGAAAAACATTGTCTATAAGAACCATGAAAAAACCTAACCCTTTGGATGAAAACAAAATAAACAAGGAACAAAAAATATTTTTTTTTGTGCAACCTTGCCTCCTAGATTCTAGTTGCAAAATTACTACACATATTTTCCTGTTAAGAATTTCGGTATTTTGACACTACAATATTATTAAGATCGGAGTATAACTATGAAGGAGTAAAAAAAAAAGTTTGGGGTAAGTCCACATCCTTATTTGAGACCTATCTCATTGGACTCCTCTCTTTTTCATGATCACAATGATACCTATCATTTTTAATCTTTTTTTTCCTGTGGTCCCGAACCCCTAACCAACACCCTTATTTGGGACCTAACCCATTGGATTCTGCTTCTTGCACTAATCGTGGTGGTATCTGTTGGAGACGCCTTTTTTTTTTTTTAGCCCGTCTCAAATTTCTTGTCTTAATGCTCGAAATCGAAAGATGGTTTTCTTATTTTCCATCTGTGGTTTCAAAATCTCTGAAGTCTTATCACGTGAGCGGCGATAGTTATTGTACTCTCGAGGCGAGTTCTACTTTTCATCAAATATTTTTCCCTCTTTGTTCTACCTCGGGATTTCGTATGTCAGATGCTATAGATCACATAGTTCACAAGCCCCGAACAACGAAACGACGAAATCGTTTTAAAATTTTACGCAGGTCAGTAACGAGAGTAAAATTTCCCTAAATTACCATTAAGCATCATCAGGGTTTCGCGTCTCGACGTTTACTAAATCCAAAAGTCTTATTGTCGTAACCCCGATAGCCGAAACCATGAATTTCTTGTTTTAGTAACCCGCATTAAGGTTAAAGGTAAAATCTTAGCCATGATTAAGTTCTGTCGGAAATTCACAACTTGACGTATTTTCTTTTAAAAAGCCACACTGTCAAAATCCCGAGCCGCGAAGTCGCGATAAAGATATGAACGTAATTAATTAAACCTTTAATCGGATGTTATCCTCCCTTTTAATTAAAACATACCATCACGATCTCGTGGTTTCACAACTCCGCATACAAACTTCCCAGAAGTTATACCTTCAAAGCTCCGAGTCGCGAAATTGCGATATAAATAATCACGTAATTAATTACGCGCCTAGTCACAATTACGTTTTTATTAACCAAAGTCAATCATCACAATTTAGGGTGTTAGAGGTTCAAAGGGTTAAAGCAAAGATTCCCGATGCAGCGAGTACTGAAAGATTAATTAACTTTGGTAAAACATGATTAATTGAACTAAGCCAGTATTTCCCATGATTTGATGCATGCACAGTTTACGAGGCAATCTTAATTCTTCCTTACGCCAACTGACATTTCAAACCACCAAAATTTATGGCATTAATTAGAAACAAGGTGAATCGACAAAGTAAAGATTGGGTTTCTATTGCTAAATTGATATTTAAGCATGATTTGACCGATCTGTTCTTAAAAAGTACCGAGTTTTCAAATATATAGAGTTGTTATTCATTATAACAAATTCATTTATATATTACGCAGAGCACACTTTTCTCAGTGAATTAATTTCTGTATGTATACATATTTTTATTGCAGAAGAGCTAAAGCAAGATCTCCCATCATGGCCCCACGAAAAGCGTCTAAAGCCAACGTTGAGGTTTCAGGACAAGGTTCGGACAATGTCCCTGATACTTCACCTCGAAGTGTCGACTCTGTCCCGAACTGGTTGTTTGTTTCTGATGTTCTACATGCCAAATTAGTGGATTATTTTGATGATTCCAGTGACAATGAAAAAGACGACATAACCACCAAATATAAGATCGTCATTCAATCGGGAATGCATAAAGTAGCGGCCAGGCCACGACTACTCCCTTACTATGATATGGTCCGGTGGGCATTAGACCATGTGGACATACCAACCAGAACCATCATCAATGAGCAGAAGGTCACCATCGGGACTTTCAGACCCGAACAACTGTAGGCTATGTACAAGTTGCCTACCGTGTCTGACCTTACATACGATGCCGAATTCTTGGAGAAGTTCAAACAGAAGGAATGTGTGCAGTATGACAAGACTATGTCCAGCTTAATCAGAGATTGGGTTTTTCACCCTGCGAAGTTCAGGGAAAACAGTAATGGTATATATTCAATAGCTTCCTTGGAACCATAGTTCAAGTATATAGCTATGATGACCTGTAGATTATACGGGAGAGAGGACACCTCGCATTTATTTCTTCAATGGGTGCCTCTAATACATCAAGTCGCTGAAGGCTGTTCCTTCGACTAGGCGAAAATGATGTCTGATAGCTTGACCAGTCGAGTTACAGAGTATCGGGCGCAGAGAGAGAGCGGAAAGATTTCTTCATTTTTTATGTCCGCATACATTATGGATGCTATGTGATTTCTAACACCCTTTCCCTTAATGAGCTGGAGTTAGACTCCAGCAGAGGCCAAGCCCATCCATGTCTATCATTCAAAATTGTGGAAAAACAAAGAAGCATATTTCGTATATGAAATCTTTAATTGGGTAATGGTACCATTGCATGCCACTATTTTCGACCACCCGCCACCCAGGATCTCGGACAGTATAGTGATGAATTTGAGCAGTATAGTTGACTGGTATGTAGAAGCCGAATTCTCATATCTCAGAGTTTTCGGGGCTTCTGTTCCCCCGCATGCATTGCCATTATTCATCCCCAACAAGCTAGCTTGTTGTGAGGTTGCTAGACAAACAATAATCGGTGACATAAGAAAGGAGCTTAAGGGATATTCAAAGAAAGTATGGCCACCTTTTCCTGTTCATTTAAATTCATATTCTTTGTTAGATTTCGGGCATGCTAAAGCTGAGGAAACAGCCTTGGAAGACCTAAAATTGGTTCTTATTGAATTCAAGAAGCACGATCTGGAAAGGGTCATAAGAAATCATTTGTCCAGTTGCAGACACAAGAGATTCGAACACGAAAATTCACCCTCGGATGACATTTTCTGAGGCGCAAGATCTTATGTCGATATTTTAGCTCGGATACAAACCTTGGCACCTGAAGAGAGGGCCGATGTTCTGAAATTCCAAGATCATCGACGCAGTTGTCTTCCCGCAGTATTACGGGGTGAGAATCCGAGTACAGTGAAGGTGAAACAAAAAGATGCCGAAGGCTCCAAATATGCGACACCCAGTCAAGAAAAACACCAGGACAGCGAAGAGCAAACTAAGAGTCCGAAAGTAGAGATAAAGACTCCCGACCTGCCAAAAAATCAGACTCTGGTTACTACTCATTGGAAATCAGCTAAGCAAATCAGAGATCCCATCACATCCATTAATCCCTTGCAGTCAACTTAGGGAAATATTGACGCAAGGTGGATTTTAAATGAAGAATTGAGGCCTATAAGGGTGGAAGAGCTCCCTCCAAATGAATTCTTCTTTGATAAGAAGAGAAAGGCTGTGGTAAAGAGAGAATTCTATCAGGAAGGGGAATCAACAGCCAAAAAATACAAAGTATTGACTGATGGGAAAGACAAGAAGAATGAACAGTTCGCGACAGAAATAGCTGGGACATTAGGGGCATATACCACAACGAATCAATTTTCAGTCGAGGTTTTGAAAAAACAACTGAAATGAAAAAATCACCTCATCAAAACCCTAGAAGCCAGACTAGCCACAGCAGAGGAGGCTTCCAAGGACCAGGCGAGTGTAGGGATAGAAAAAGTAAGGTTGGCCGATAAAAGTGAGATAGAGCTGCTCAAGACTAAGCTCAAACAAGCAGAGCTGGTGGTTCAGAATGATCAGATACAAGCAAGGAAACAAAAAGACTTGATCGAATGGCTACAGGCTAGAGTGGAAATCGTCGAAAGTAAAGTTATAAATATCGGTATGTTCCAGTCCCAGGTGATGGAGATTCGGAGCAGAGTTTCTACGGCCCAACGGAATTTACTTGCCAAGGCAGAGGTGATTCAAGACAACTGCTTACTTGTTAATCAAGTTTTGGAAAATTTATCTATCAGGGAAAGAGAAGCTGGAGCAGCTCGGGTTTCCTTTCAAGAGGCTATAATAGCTACAAACAACAGGGAATCGGGAAGTACTCCCAGGTTTTCCATTTTGGAGCAGACCAAAGGAAATATTTTATTAAAAGAATCGGAGCACAGTAACTCAGAAGGTAAGTTGCAAGCTAAGAGGGTAATGAAATCTTTAGAAGAGGCTTTTGGTGCTATATATGGTAATCTGTTAGGCATTGATAGCGAAGGTAATTCCGAGGCATTAAGTCAAATGAATATAGCGAAAATCTCACTTGATTTAAATGAAAAAGAGAAAAGAGATTCGGCCGAGATCTCACAAGTAACTATGGTGGACATAGTTCAAATAGATAAATGTATTATTAAACCAAGTGTACAATTGTGCGCTATCGACATCATAGACAGACAGATGGAAGAAATGTTACTGCAATTAGCCTGAGATTGTTACTCTTTTGAAGCCAATTGTCAAGCAGAACCGTCAAGGCTGATATCTCGGCTGGTGGAAAGATGTATCACTTGTACCGAGCATGCGCGAGGACAATCTTCTGGCACCAAATAAAGACAGAGATGAAGAAATGAAACGATTGCTCTCCTTATTATCATAACTGGAAATTTGGCAACAATTGAGATTCCATCTTATGTAAAACTGTATAAATATACCATAGAAAGAAAGAACCGAGGCTGGACCTTTTTGTGTCGATTGTAATAGAGTTTTTCCATTTTGAGAGTTAATATAAAGCAAATCCAAAGATTCTCAATTCCGTCACGACTGTGTTATGAGTTTGTTTCCTTGTATCTCATATTTCGTTTCATTTCATATTTGTATCTGATGAATGATTCGCTATAATTTAGTACAACCTCTACTATAGTGAATGAATTTTGGTTTTCTATATTGTTTACTGTTTTTCCTTTATACCAGCTATCAGCAGGTATAAGACCAGTCAACACTTTCAGAATTCTATATATATATTATGCTTCATCGGGTTATTTCTTTACATTTTTCTTCTTATGTTTATACGTGAGATTCTCCCTTGACATGAGCCTTACTCGATAGAAAGCTTAATGTTTTCTCCCACCTCATACATTTTTATTAAAGTATAACTCAATTACGGGAAAAGGCCTTTGGTTTTCACCCCTTTTTCACTCCTGAAACTGTAAACTCTCTTTTATATGACCGAATTGAGACAACACTTATATCCCCCTTGAGGTTTTCTTATTTTATTGTTCCTCCATGACTGTCCCTGTATCAAGACAGCCTAATATCAAACCCGGACTATCAGATCAAACACATATTTCCTTAAACCTTTTCGATACTATTCTTAAAACGACCACTACCCGGGTTGAACTCGAACGTTCATGGGCAGCGATTGAACAAGATATAAACATCCAAGAACAGTTGGAAGCTAGACAACGCCAACACAAAAATCATCCCTAGTTTCCCTTGCCGAAGGTTGATGTTTCTTCCTTCTCTACCCTTTACTCACTTTTGGATGCCTAGACATTGTACTTCTAAGCCTTAAGTATAGACTCTGGAACAACAGTATCCATCACTTGTAAGACTTTTCTTTTCTTTTCATCGACCCACCCTCCATTTTTAGTCACCATTCTTTCTCACATATTCCCGTGTTTCCCCTGCACCATGGCCAACACCCATAACCAAAAACTTGAAAACCACATCAACACCCACATAAATGAAAAAATGAAATACATGAAAAAGGAACTGAAGAAGGACATTAATTCGCACCTTGAAAACTAGCTTGCATCCCACCTTGATTCTCAATTCGACTTTTTGGATGCTTTGAAGGATGCTTATTTTATATCTGGATTTTCCTGTTCGATTCTCATTTCATATGTTGTAAAGAATCCATGTAATTTTTTCATTCTTATTGAGTTTAGATATGCTCTTTCTTCTAGTATTGATATCTTAGGGTCAAATCTCATAGGAAGAGATCTTAGTACCTTTTGAACAATTACAGATTCTTTGATTTCTTCTCCCAATCCCATGATTTCATTTATTGTTTCATCAACTCGTAAAACGTAAGTTGCAATATTCTCATCTTCCTTCATCTTCAGTTGTTCGAACTGACCTTTGTAAGTTTGAATCTTTGTTGCTTTGACTTTTGAATCTCCTTCATAAATATTTTGAAGTTTGTCCCAAATCTCTTTAGCAGATTTACAATGCACAACTTTGGTGAATACAGATTCTCCAAAACCATTCAAAAGTGCATTAGTGGCTTTGGAGTTACTCTGACCGAGTTTTATTGATTTGTCATTTGTCAGTGGGACTTTTGGTGTTGTGTATCCATCTACAATTGATTTACAAATTTCAAATCCCTGTGCTTGTATATATGTTTTCATCCTTATGCTCCAAAATGCATACTTTTGTCCATCAAACTATGGTATTCCATTTTTATACATGTTGTTTCTCTCCAAGATCTAGATTTTAGTAGTTAAACTGATTTTTGAAGGAACCCGCTCTGATACCAATTGTTGGATTACTGAAAGGGGGGTGAATCAGTAATAGAGAAATAAAATCCCTTTTCACAAAAAATGCAAGTGTTATATCAATGTAGCATTATCATCCAATAGTTACAGAGTAAATAAACAATGAAAAAATGAGAAATCAAACACATACAGAGTACACAAATGTTTTTACATGGAATTCCAAAGCGATAGAAAACCACATAATTTTTTTTCTTATATGTCTTGAAGAAGTACATTCATTGGAAGCACCAACTATCTTTGTTTTCCATCTGCAACTGGAAGAAGGCTCCAACCCCCTATTTTCTCAAGCTACAACTTGAGTGATGCTCCAACTCCCTAATTCTCTGGCTACATCTAGAACGAGGCTACAACTCCCTAAGTTCTCCAGCTATAACCAGAAGGTGGCTACAACCACCTATCCTTGCCCCATCCAACTGCCCTAAAATATAAATGCTAAATGTATAAAACATGTCACTGTCACTGAATCAACCATTGCTAGTGCAAATCTGTCACTGTCAACCTATACCAATAACCTGTAACAAACTCTACAAATCAACCTGCACCAAACAACATGTATCAATAACCTGAACCAACTTGTATCATGCATCAACCTTGAATCATCAATATGTACCAACATCATCAACTATACACCTCATGTATGTGCCAACTCATCAACTACTTGTCTCAACCACGTACCTCAACCATATACCAAAGACATACACCAATATAACCATCAAAAGTTATCTAACAATTCATCTCTCTATCCATAAACCCTTATATCAAACCATGTGCCACAACCTCACTGTTATGTACCCTCAAGCTAAACCAACAACTTCAGCAACACATCACAACCAAAATATCAATACCCATATGTCAAATACCAACAACAAAATACCAATTGTATCCTTCAACAAATCTGATATATGCAGCAATATTGAACATCCAATACCATCTCAAGAGATAAACCCTAGCTCACAAAACATACATCAAACAAGATGTTCCATATCTCTCATAAATAGATCCCAACCATGTTGCTATTGCGATTTTTCTGCTGCACTTTTTTTGCGCAATTTTTCTTTCACACTTTTTCTGATGCAATTTTTCTGCCGCACTTTTTCTGCTGCGATTTTGTTGCTGCACTTTTTCTGCCGCACTTTTCCTTCTGCACTTTTCCTTCTGTACTTTTATTCCCACACTTTTTCTACCTCACTTTTTCTACCACACTTTTCCTGCTGCACCTTTACTATTGCACTTTTTCTACTGCACTTTTCATGCCACATGTTTTCTGCCGCAATTTTTCTGCTGCAATTTTTGTCTATCAATAATACCTGCCCAAATAACCTTTCAAAAAATAGATATTTAATGATATTCCAGTGTGATTACAATTAGAGAGACTTTCCTCTTATTTATACTTTCATGTAGCTTCCTCAAGGGGCTACCTTTTAACGATCTTAACCCATTTTCCTTATTTTAGGGTTAACCAACTTCTAACCACTTGTCCACTTAGTAATTTCTCCATTAACTTTATTATTTAAATAATTTATTTTTCATCCTCTTTGACTTATAGTACACTAATCACTTCACTTTATTATTTAAATAATTTCTTCTTTGCAAACTGTTGGCACAGGGGCAGACCCAGGGTTCATATCCAAGAGTGCACCAACAAGCCCTAACTACTAGCCCTTTTGGCAACACCTACGAAGCAGATGAAGTTTCACCCGAAGTAGTTATGAGGGGGTTGTAGGAAAGAGATGTCTAAAACCAAAGGGAATATCAAGTAGATTTAAAACAAGAACAACACAACATTCATATATCACTTATCAACTTAGATCTATTTTGCACATCTACTTATTATATCTAAAATAGTAATGCAATCATAGTATATCAATGACAGAGATAAAATACCAATCACACACAACACAAAATATACATGGTTCACCCTCTCTCTACGGCTACATCCACATAACTATGCTATAATATACTAAGGTAAAGCATATAGTTCTTGTCTGCGCTCTTAGCTAGTAGATATTATTTCTTTTCCTCTCTTTCTCTCCCCTCCCTGTGCACCTAGCTGCAGGGTTGATCTTCGCACCCAGCTGAGGATCTTCCAATACCATAAGTCTCTCGTACCCAACACTTCTCTCTCACACACTACTACTTGCTTGATCACACAACGACAAAGAAAACAACAATAATCATAACACCAACTCATCCTAGGTCCTTTATACCTCTATTTATGCATTACAATAGCTCACTGACATCCTTAGTCCAAAACCTAAGTGTCAAAAACCCTAGATACCAAAACCCTAGGTTTCTAAAACACTAGGTCAACTTGACCCATATTTTCAGGGCTTCACTAGCCTGTCTTTCCTTCCTTCTCGCACGGTGCTCCAAAGCATCCAACGGTGGCTTTTCTCGCTTGTTGACTTGTCCATGATCCTTCTTTCTTGCTTATCTGTCATTCCCGATCTCCTCATTCAATGACTTCCTTTGCTCTTTCTTTTCTGCTCTTTTTCTCACTTCAACCCAGTAACAGTCATTGTGTATTCACATACTTCCATAACCAAGGGCCAACACAAACACTTTGACTACTTTATCTTTTAGGGCTTCTAGATGACTCATGAGGGTTCTCCAACTTCACATGGCCATAACTCTCTAACTGTGAGGAGTTATGTGACGTTCCACATACCACTACAAATGGAATGAAATGTACTATCCATATAGAATAGTATTACCTACAAATATATCAAAACTCATACCATTATCCATAAAAAAATCTTGGGTCCATTACCCAAACCTTTGTGCTACCGAAATTCGCTATCGAAATTTCTTCAAGGGTTGACATCAATGAAAACCCACCCAATTAATCAACAATATCCCCCTTTGGCATTGATGGCAACACTCTGATGCAATACTAAAGTCATGTCATGAAATACTATAGTGATATCACTCATGCTCCCCATGTGACCATCGCTCCCCCTAGAACCATGCCTTTGTGTTCTGCATTTGATAAATCTCCCCCTTTGTCATCAATGGAAAATGTATCTTTCCATATGGGACTGGTCTCCCTAACTGAAATGTCCTTGGGGATACTCCCCTTGACTGAACTCTTCTTGAAATTGATCTCCCAACCTGAATTGTCCTCTTTATGGTGCTTCCTCATGTAAATCTAAGACATATAAGATAAGCATTCAAAAACATTCAATTTGGAGTAGAAATAACTCTAAGTCTATGGATAAGATACTCAAAGGCTTCCCGTGGAAGCGGTTTTGTAAATATGTATGCCATTTGTTATTTTGTGCCCACATATTCAACTCTGATGTTCTTTTCTGCAACCTGTTCCCATAGAAAGTGATACTTGATTGGAATGTTCTTCATCTTGGAGTGCATCACCGGGTTCTTTGAGGTAGTGATGGTGCTTATATTATCACAATAGATTGGAATGGGCTCATCATACTCAACCTGTATATCTATCAGATTTTGTTTCATCCATAGAACCTATGTACAACATGTTGTTTTTGCAATATACTCTGCCTCGGCTGTAGATAAATATACTGATGATTATTTCTTTCTTAGCCACGATATTAAAAAATCACCCAAGTAGAATGTTGCTCCACTGGCGCTTTGTCGCTCATCAATGCAACATTCCCAATCTGCATCTGTGTAAGCAATTAGTGATAGATCCTTTCCTTTTGGATACCATAATCCAAACTCTTTTGTTTCTTTGAGATATCTAAAAATCCTATTCACTGCTAATACGTGTGATTCCTTTGGTCCTGCTTGAAATCATGCCACCTGTCCAATTGCCTGCATTACATCTAGTATGGATGTTGTCACATATAGTAAGCTACCAATCATTGACCTGTATTACCTTTGATCTGTAGACTTTGAATCATCATCTTTTCTCAACTTACAACTGGTTTGCATGGGAGTGATAATTGGTTTGCAATATTCCATTCCAAACCTCTTTAGCATTTCTCTGATATACTTGGTTTGAGAAATAAAAATTCATTGGTTTCTTTGACGTATCTGAAGTCCTAGAAAGAAGGAGAGTTCTCCAAGTAATGAAATTTCAAATTCATTCTGCATATCCTTTGTAAATTTATGGCTTAACATGTCATCATCACTACCAAAAATAATATCATCAACATAAACTTCAATTAATAAAATACTATCTTGACTTACCTTGATGTAGAGGTTGTTGTCTGCACTTCCTTTTATGAACCCTGCCTACTGTAGATATTTATCTAGTCTAGAGTACCATGCTCTAGGAGCCTATTTTAGACCATACAATGCCTTCTTTAATTTACACACATAATCTGCGTTCTCTGACAACTGAAATCCTTCTGGTTGTTCAATTTAGACTTCTTCTTCAAGTTCCCCATTCAAAAAATCTGATTTTAGGTCCATCTGATACGCTTTAATATTTTTGGAGCATGCATAAGCTAAAAGAAATTAGATTGCTTCCATTCTGGCAACTAGGGTAAATGTCTCTTCAAATTCGATTTCTTCAACCTATGCATATCATTTACATACCAATCTATCTTTGTTCCTTGTAGCCTGTCCATCTTCATTCAATTTATTCCTGTATACCCACTTTGTGTCGATCACATTCTTATCCTTTGGTCTTGGAACCAATTCCAAAGTGTCATTTTTCTCTATTTGATCCAATTCTTCATCCATGGCCTTATTCCAAAATTCATCATTGCCGGCCTCTTCAAAAGAGGTTGGCTCAATCGTAGATGAGAGTGCTATGTGTGTTTGTTCTGGTGAACACATTCTTCTTCTAGTCTCAAATCCTGCATCTTTGTTTCCAATAATCTGATCTGAAGGATGATTCTTTTGCACTCATCTGCTAGGTGTCTTTGGAGGCACTTGTTGAACTTTCTCTTCTTCTTCTGTTAGATCCTCTTCATATTCCCCTTCTTTTTCATCTTATGTTTCTTCTTCGTAAAGTTGTTCCATTGATTCATTTTCTTCTTCCTTTAATTATTGTCTACCTGTTTCATCAATTGTTACGTTGATTCTTTCCACAACTTTGTTCAATATCAGGTTGTAACACTTGTATGTCGTCCTTGTACTTGAGTAACTAACAAGTACTCATTTTTCCACACAAGAGTCAAACTTTCCCATTCTTCCATCTTCTCTTTTGATGTAGCATTTGCTTCCAAAAACTCTGAAGTGTTTTACATTTGTTGGTCTTTCTTTCCATAGCTCGTAGGGAGTTTTGTCAGTGTTGTTTTTTAGCATTATTCTATTTTGAATGTGAGTTGTTGTATGCACTGCCTATGTCCAAAAGATATTTATCAGTTTGGAATCCATTAGCATTATTCGAGCCATTTCTTGTACTGTCTTTCTCTCTCTTTCAACAACTCCATTATGTTGAGGTGTCCTAGCAACGAAGAATTGTTTTTTTATTCCATGAATGTTGTAGTAGTCCATAAATTCCTTTGAAATGAAATCTCCTCCATTATTAGATCTCAAGCATTTGATTTTTGAATCCATTTCATTTTAAACCATTTCCTTGTAGATCTTGAAGTTTTCAAAAGATTATGAATTATTTTTGACAAATCAAAATGCAGTCATTCTTGTATAATCATCAACTACTAACATAAAGTATTTATCACCTTTTAAACCATTTTTTGTAGTTGGTCCAACTAGATCAGTATGCACAATTTCTAGTGTTATTGTCGTTGAATATTCCTTTGATTTGAACCTGGTCTTTGCTTGCTTTCCTTGTTGACAATGTTTGCATAAATTGTTGGTTGGTTTCGTGATCTGGAACATTTCTATGACTACTTCTCTTTTGCTGACTTTGACAAGGTTATCAAAATGTATGTGACCCATTCTTCTGTGCCATAGCCAACTTTCATCTTCCTTTCCTAGATAACATTTTTCATTTCCAATTTCACTTAACACATATATGTTGCTTCAAGTTCTTGTAGTTGTAGCAATCAATTTTCCTGAACCTTATTTTCTTATCTCGCACTTTTGTGAATCAAAAGTAAATTTATGACCTTGGTCACACTTCGAATATTATGTTTCATATCTTCTACTAGTAGAACATTTTTTGCCTTGGTATTCTTGTTCCCAATTTTGACTGTTCATTTTCCAATGATTTTAGCTGAATCATCATTTCTGAAGGAGACTGATCCATCTCTTTCCTTTCTTAATGTAAGAAACATGTCTATATCACCTATCATGTGTTTTGAACAACCACTATCAACATACCAACCACATTTCTTCTACTTAGCTTGTAAACCAAGTGTGCATTCTTCATTGCTATACTGATTCTTCTTTCTTATCCATGTCCTTTAATGAGGCTCGAGTCTGTGACTGTTGTTATTCTGTTGTGGTTCTCTAAGAGGGAATACCATTCTACAATCTTTGGCCATGTGTCTAAAGTTGTTACATCTGTAACATTCCACTTCAGTGCTCAAAGATTGAAACCTGTTGTAACTTCTTCTCTGTGTTTCACTAGGCCTTTTTGGGTAACCCTTTTGTGTATGACTTTCAAAGTTGTTTATGTTCCTGTTGTTAGCTCCACAATTCACATGTTTATGTCCAAAATTATTACATTCATAACATAAACCAAAAACTATAGTTTTATACCTCGGAGTTGAAGATCTTCTTAAAGGAGGTACTCTTATGAATTATTCTTCTTCCTGAGGCCTATTTATCGGTTGTTGATTCTGAAATCTGAATCTTCTCGGTGGAAGAGTGTCCCTGTAATCTTCCTTGTAAATCTTCCTTGTAAATCTTCCTATCCTCTTTGATTGTTTCTACATAGATTTTTGGATATGTTTCTTGCTCTATTGTTTTGGAGATTGATCCATTTTCTGTTTGATTGCATCCAATTTCGGACTTGTCATAATGAGATGTTTTACTGCTGATAATGTCATCCAAAACCCTTGATCTGTTCTGCATATTTTTATTTTGAAGATTCTTTCTTAATGTGACAATCTCTGCTTCCAAATTTCCAATGATCCTTTCTTTTTCTTCTAGCTATTCGTTGAGTTCTTCTTCAATTCTTTTATCTTCTTCTATTTGAACCTTCAAATTTGTGATCAATTGTTCTAGTTCTTGAGTGTCTTCTTTATTGTTTGGTTCCTCTTCTAATTTCTTGTTTTTATTCTTTTCTCTTTTGATAACTTCTATGGAACACATCAATTCTTCTCGGTAGTCAACTTCTGACTCTTCATATTCTTCTTCGGAGTCTTCTTTATTATAGTCTCCTACTTCCATGAATAGAACTCTTTATGTCTCACTCTCACTAGCTTCCTCTTCATATCATGATGAGATGTCTTCTTTAGTGCATAAGCTTTTCTTGAAATCTTTCTTTGTGGTTCTTTTGCCTTTATATGTTTGTTTGTTTTTTAAGTAACCTTCATCATTTCTCTTTTTCTTATGAGGAAATTTGTTTAAAAAATGACCAATACCATCACAATTAAAACAAATCAAAGGAAGATTACCTCTATACATGTCGTTGGTTCCCTTGTTCAATCTTTTGACAAAGTTGGCCACTTCTTCATCATCTTCCAAGACGTCACTGCTGTTGTTATGTTCTTTTTCTTTTTTCTTTCCCTTTTTCTTTGACTTTTTGGATGCTTTGAAGGTTGCTTCTTTTATATCTGGATTTTCTTGTTCAGTTCTCATTTCATATGCTATGAAGATTCCATGTAATTCGTCCATGCTTGATGAGTTCAGATCTTCTCTTTCTTCTAGTGCTGATATCTTAGGGTCAAATCTCATAGGAAGATATCTTAGTACCTTTTGAACAATTACAGATTTTTTGATTTCTTCTCCCAATCCCATGATTGCATTTACTGTTTCATCAACTTGTAAAAAGTAAGATAGAATATTCTCATCTTCCTTCATCTTCAGTTGTTCGAACTGACCTCTGTAAGTTTGAAGCTTTGCTTCTTTGACTTTTGAATCTCCTTCATAAATATTTTGAAGTTTGTCCAAAATCTCTTTAGTGGATTTACAATGTGCAACTTTGGTAAATACCAATTCTCCAAGACCATTCAAAAGTGCATTAGTGGCTTTGGAGTTATTATGACCGAGTTTTATTGCTTTTTTAGTTGTTGGCGGAATAACTGGTGCTGTGTATCCATCTACAATTGATTCTCAAATTTCAAATCCCTGTGCCAATATATATGTTTTCATCCTTATGCTCCAAAATGCATACTTTTGTTCATCAAACTGTGGTATTCCATTTTTATACATGTTGTTTCTCTCCATGATCTACCTTTCAGTGGTTAAACTGATTTCTAAAGGAACCTGCTCTGATACCCATTGTTGGATTATTGAGATGGGGGGTGAATCAGTAATACATCAATAAACAAAAATTTCACAAAACATTCAAGTGTTATATCAATGTAGCACTATCATCCAATAGTTACAGAGTAAATAAACAATGAACAAATGAGAAATCACACACATACATAGTACACCCGTGTTTTTACGTGGAAACCCAAAGCGAGAGAAAACCACATAATTCGTTTTCTTATATGTATTGAAGAATTACATTCATTGGAAGAACCATCTTCCGTTGTTTTCCGGCTGCAACTGGAAGGAGGCTCCAACCCCCTAGTTTCTTAGGCTACAACCTAAGGGAAGCTATGACTCCCCAATTCTCTGGCTTCAACCAGAAGGAGGATACAACCTCCTAAGTTCTCTAGCTACAACCAGAAGGTGGCTACAACCACATGTCCTTGTGTAACACCATGTTTCCCCCAGTCTGTAAAAATAACTATATTGGCCAAGAACTATGGCAAACTCAAAGACGTGAATGTTTGATTTGACAGACCTTTTATGAAAGGTCGATGAATTTAAATTATGTTATAAATATGTGTTGCATGGCTGTTGGGAGGGGGATGTGCTAAAAGAGACCACGATGGCTAATGAGAGGTGGTGGAAGGGACCTGGAATTGTTGCACTAACTTCCACCGAGCCAATATCGTACTAGTTTTACTTGCTTAAAGACCAAAGCTACTCTCTGACCCTAGAATGGATTTCCTGTCAGATTGGTAGGTGGAGACGCTCCTCAAGAGTTAATGAGGGGATGGGGGTGAACCGTCCATCCGTAAAAGCTCCCAGACCTGACCGCAAATGGGGAAATTCGCGTCGCACACAATCTTGCAGAGAAAGGGAAAGAGAGGAAGTGTGGTAAAGGGGAGAAGAGAGGAGAACGCACACGATAGGGATCGCGGGGAAGAACTAGAGAAACTTCGGAAACACAGGGAGTTATGAACATAGGAGGAGGAGAGTAACCTTCGTCCTTGACTTCCATTGAGCCAGAAGTAGAAAATTGAATCTCAAGCATCGTGGTCTAGCTCGGGGGTGGCTAGTGGTAAATCCATTTGGAGTCACTGAGCCTATGGTTGGGTGGAAATGAGCACCCCTCTCAGCATTCACATCACGTCTGAAATTTCTGATAAGTGTTATGTCTTGCATTTGGAATTGAATGTCATGATCACATGCTTATTTTTATACGCTCGTAAATAGTTTATGTATAGAAGTGTTTGCCTTTTGTTTTGATTAGAAATAATAGATGCATGCTTATACTAATATAACTACAAATCGGTTAATGTATAGAATGTATGATTTTAGGATACAAGTATGTTCCCCTAAGGATTGACCCATCTAACTTGACTCGTGCTATGCCCTGGTTCATCCTCCCGAAGGAACCTTTTTCGGGAAAGTTCCCTTGCATTCCAGAGTCAGAGTGAGTCCCTTGAAAAGACTACCATTGTAGTAAATCCGTGAGTTTACCTTTCCCCTGTCATGAAGTAAATGGGCTTCGGAGTTTCAACACATGGGAAACCTAATGGTATGAATCCCACGTCTTCGCAAGTTGCGAAATCCCAGTGCGCAAAATCCTAATATGTGAAACCCCGAAATGGTCTAGCGTGAACAGGTTTTGGTGTTTTGGCGTTTTAGCACCCAAGAAACCCAAGGGGAAGTTCCCTTGTATTCACCAGTCATGAAATCCTGATATGCGAAACCCCAAAATGGTTTAGAATGAATAGGTTTTGGTGTTTCAGAGTTTCAGCACCTGGAAAACCCAAGGGCAAGTTCCCTTGTATTCGCCAGTCGTGAAATCCCGATATGCGAAACCCCGAAATGGTTTAGCGTGAATAGGTTTTTGTGTTTCAGCATTTCGGCACCTGGGAAACCCAAGGGCAAGTTCCCTTGTATTCGCCAGTCGCGAAATCCTGATATTCGAAACCCCGAAATGGTTTAGCGTGAATAGGTTTTGGTGTTTCGGCGTTTCAGCACCCGAGAAACCCAAGGGCAAGTTCCCTTGTATTCGCCAGTCGTGAAATCTCGATATGCGAAACCTCGAAATGGTTTAGCGTGAATAGGTTTTGTTGTTTCAGCGTTTTGGCACACGGGAAACCCAAGGGCAAGTTCCCTTGTATTCACCAGTCGCGAAATCTCGATATGCAAAACCCCGAAATGGTTTAGCGTGAATAGGTTTTGGTGTTTCGGCGTTTCGACACCCGAGAAACCCAAGGGCAAGACCCCTTGTCTTCGCCAATGGCGAAATCCCGGTACGCGAAACCCCGATGCGCTCTGTGAATGAGCCCTAGGTCACCGGATAGGGTCTTGTGGTAGGGAGGAGTCCCGAAAGAATCTAGACCGCCCATTTGTAGGGACATGAGGTGAAGATTAAGGCCACCGGGGTTCTGGACAATAGAGAAATAAGAGTGAATACCTCGCCAGAAATCCCAAAAGGTAGAGTGTCAGGATTTAATCCGAGCCGTTGATCAAGTTGACGATTTGGACCATAGATCCGGATGATACCGGGCTTTCGAGTTCTGGGGATTTTAAAGGGAAAGGAGGAACACTTGCATCGCGAATCCCCGAATCGCGAAAGCCATAAGATCCTTTTTGGTAAGGTATGTGGTCATAGCCAATGATCACATGGGGGAGCATAAAGGAAGGGAGGGTCTGTGTTAGGCCCCATAGAATTTCGTGGATTTTGTCCCTCGAAAAAAAGGAGAAAAAAAGGCGAAAATTCTTAGTTGTCGTAGTGGGTGTGTGACACCTTGCCCCATCCAACCGCCCTGAAATATAAATTCCAAATCTAGACAACCTATGACTGTCACTTAATCAACCACCGCCACTGTCAACCTATACCAATAACCTGTAACAACCTGTACAAATCAACCTATACCAAACAACCTATACCAATAACCTGAACCAACATGTACCATACATCAACCATGCATCAATATTGACTTATCAATATGTACAAACATCATCAACTATACACCGCATGTGCCAACTCATCCACTATACACCTCATGTATGTGCCAACTCATCAACTATACACCTCATGTATGTGTCAACACATCAACTGTTTGTCTCAACCATGTACCCAACATGTACCTCAACCATATACCAAAGAAATACACCAATATAACCATTAAACGTTATCTAACAATTCATCAGTCTATCCATAAACCAAATACCATAAAACCTTACATCAAACCATGTGCCACAACCTCACTGTTATGTAGCCTCAAGCTAAACCAACAACTTCAGCAACACATCACAACCAAAAGACCAATACCCATATGCCAAATACCAACAACAAAATACCAATTGTATCCTTCAACAAATCTGATATATGCAGCAATATTGAACATCCAATACCATATCAAGAGATAAACCCTAGCTCACAAAACATACCTCAAATAAGTTGTTCCATATCTCTTATAAATAGACTCCAACCATGATGTTGTCGTGATTTTCCTGCCACACTTTTTCTGCCGTGATTTTTCTGCCTCACTTTTTCTGCCACACTTTTTCTGCCGCGATTTTTCTGCCGTGATTTTTCTGTCGCACTTTTTCGGCCGTGATTTTTCTACCGCACTTTTTCTGCCATGATTTTTTTTCCGCACTTTTTCAGCCACACTTTTCTTTCCGCACTTTTCCTACCGCACTTTTTCTGTTGCAATTTTTCTCTATCAATAATACCTGCGCAAATAACCTTTCAAAAAATAGATATTCAATGATATTCAAGTTTGATTAAAATTAGAGAGCCTTACCTCTTATTTATACTTTCATGTAGCTTCCTAAAGGGGTTACCTTTTAACCATCTTAACCCACTTTCCTTATTTTAGGGTTAACCAACTTGTAACCACTTGTCCACTTAGTAATTTCTCCATTAACTTTATTATTTAAATAATTTCTTTTGCATCCTCTTTGAATTATAGTACACTCATCACTTCACTTTATTATTTAAATAATTTCTTCTTTTCAAACACTTTGACTACTTTGACTTTTTAGGGCTTCTAGATGACTCATGAGGGTTCTCCAACTTCACATGGCCATAACTCTCTAACTGTGAGGAGTTATGTGACGTTCCACATACCAACGGAAATGGAATGACATGTACTATCCATATACAATAGTTTTACCTACAAATATATCAAAACGCATACGGTTATCCATAAAAACAAACTTGGGTCCATTACCCAAACCTTTGTGTTACCGGAATTCACTACCGGACTTTCTTCAAGGGTTGACATCAATGACAACCAACCCAATTAATCAATATAAATGACATAGAAAATCACACCAAGTATATGATTCTTGGAAACATTTTGTGGTTGAAATTTATGAATTCTTTGACACTAACACTCACTCCTTGATTTGTTTGAGCAAATTGAAATAGTCTGGTATCGTGGAAGATTTTATCACTACATTTGAGAAATTAGATTTCAGAATACAGGGCATGTTTGATACCTCTTTCTGGGAATGTTTTATCAGTGGCCTCAATGATGAAATTTGCACCCAGGTCCTCATGAATCACCCCTAGACTTGGTTGGAAGCTACTCAACATACCAAGGAAGCTCAATAGGTGTTCTTTTACCAACACTACAAAATCTATTTTCTTCCTCAACCTTGTCCTCCCAATCCTTCCCCTTATCCCACTCCTCTCAATATCTATAAATTAATGCAGGAAGAAATGGATGAATACAAAATCAAGGTTTTTTTCTATAATTATGATGAAAAATAATTTCCAGGGCTCAAGTTTAAGGAACAGAAGTTGTTTATGGACATCTCTAAGGATGTTTCTGATGAAGAGGTAGAGGCTCCTCTTGTGACAGAGCTACCAAAGTCAACTAAACTCACTCTGACATTTTATCCACAAGAAGTTGAACCGATCATTTCATTTAACTCCCTCACTAGCTTATTTTCTCTCCAAACCCTCAAGACAATTGGATACATTAAGAACCCCTTCACTCAAGAGAGAAATTATTGAATATTTCTATCCTACCTGACATTTATGCCTTGGAATAACATCCCATTCTCCTTGAGAATATTGATGAGATATGTAAATATGTGTCCATAGTGAATGAGGGAAAAAAAAAACATGTCAAAGCTCATTGCAATAAGTCTATCTGTCCTCAAGTATTCTCTAAAGGATACTTGGTATTGATCTATGATCAAGAGAAATATTCCTTGGGGGAAAGAAAATTTAATGCCATGTGGCATTGTCCTTACATCATGAGGGGTGTCCTACATAAATAGCATTACAGGATTGAATATTACCAAGGAAAAGTGTTTAATGATCCTCACAACATGATATATCTCAAGAGTTACTACACTTAGGAAATGACACCTCGATGTTCCCCTTTCGTAATTGTTATATTTTAGTATTTTTACTGCTAGTTATCTTTTGATTTTAATTTGTATTCACGGTTTGTTTATCATGACTTGTTCTTGGTTGGTATATGGAATTAGATACATCTATGTTCTTGGTGTTTACAGATTGTTCTATTTCACACACTTGAAACCTTTCTTCCATCACTTTGGTGATTTATTCTCCTATAGGCCATCTTGTGGTTTCAGGAGGTGCTTGCCTCAGATGAAAAACTAACAAATTTATTGAGTATTGTGTTGTAATTGAACTACTTTCAAAATTTATTTCCTACAGAATTCAAAACCTAGTAGTTCACCTAGATTCATAGCTAGAAGTGTCAGAAATAAACAACGAGTACATGATTCATTATCCTATGCTTCTCCAAATTCTTTTACATGTTAGGATTCTCGAGCAATATTTTTAGTTAATTTCTTATGTTCATATTCCAAGAAGTTATAACTATATATCTGATACATTGGATACCTATGTATCATGTTGGCATCTATCACATTAAGAAAAAATTGAAGCATGCATGCACATATCATGGAAGACAATCAAGGCATCATTGTGAATAAAACTAAAGTCAAAGAGTCTGTATATAGTCATAAGTTTGATCAAGTACATTGGATACCTATGTATTATGTTGGCATCTATCACATTAAGAAAAAATTGAAGCATGCATGCACATATCATGGAAGACAATCAAGGCATCACTGTGAATAAAACTAAAGTCAAAGAGTTTGTATATAATCATAAATTTGATCAAGTACAAAAGGTGGAATATGCTATACAAAATAGGGCTTCCTAGCCCATGATAAACATATATATCCAATACTATAGAGGAAAACTCAAATTCCATTATTTTGTAATGGCTTTAAAGAGTTTATTTTAACTCTTTAAGAAATGCATCTTAAATGTTGTATACAATTTTTTTTTTCTTTTTATCACATTATTTTCAAAATGACTATCTGCCTTGGGAATTAAGAGTTATTGTGCCAAATTTATTTTAATTTTTTATAACAAAAATGATTAATAGAGTTGAATGTAATGATTTTATCTTCGATAGAGTTAAGTCCTTATTTTCTCTTTTTAGAAAATTCTATCATAGATTTTATCTTTTATCACTCGAATATTTTCATCCCACCATTTTCAAAATGATGAATTCCTTAAAATATGCATCATTATTTTTTATTATTACATTACATGTTTAAAAAATATTATTATCATTATCTTTGTCATTTTATTATATATAATTTATTTATTTTTAAATTAAGAAATATTTTTCTTATTTATTTATTTTATGTATAATATTTTTAATAAATATATTAATCTTAAAAACGATATGTTGAATTAATTTTTTAATATATATATATATATATATATATATATATATATATATATATAATATTATGATTGTATATTATTTTTTCTTATTTATGATCAATATACAAAATTTATCATTTTTAATATCTTTACTATTTATAGTAATGATGTTTAGTTTGTATATTTTCTCTATAATATTTACTAGCACAACCACATTATAAAGCTGGTTGATATATGTCAATTGCCCAAATCAATCACTTTTATAATAAATAGATAAGATTAGGGTTAGGGTTTCATATTAGGGTTAATTTCATTAGGGTTTTAAATTAGATTAGAGTTTCACACATTCCACAACTAAGGTCATTAGGATTTCATATTTGAAATCATTGTAAAGATAAATATTTAAGTGTTTTGACATAAGGTTACTGGACTACAAACTACCATAGACGACCACATAACTACGTCATTATTTACAAGATCTAACACCATTTCCATGCCAGAATTTCTGCATTTGACGACCACAAATTTCTTGCCTTTGAAATATTTTTCATTTTTGTAATCAATTGAATGGATAACAATTCCTACAAATATTTCCATCCCTAAAACATCTGGAACAAAATTTTCATTGTTTTCTCTTATCGCCAAAACTAGAAATCTTCAGAGGCACTATTATAACAAAAAATTCCACACCTGTGCATTTGTGCCGTGGCCTAACCCTTTCTGAAAGCTTGCTAGAAATTTCCTCAATTTTCCTTTCAAAAATCATTTAAAAAACATACCTTATGAGCATATACATGGGTTTCCCTAGTGCAAAATCTGTACATCCATGACTCTCCACCTTGCAACCTGCAGATTTGCTCAAAAATCATAAAAAAAATAAAATAATTTGGTGCTTTTGGGTGGGTGTTTTGGTTGGGTTCATTCCCCAATGTCCCCTACCCATACAAAATATAATCCAAATCCCCCAACCTCTTAGGGAAGAGATTGAAACATCATTGAGGGATAAGGAGAAGTCAAGTCCCTTGGTGTAAGATTATGTTGCTAGTTTCTAGAAAACCCCCCTTTCCTACAATCCTCTGAGCAACACCCCCTGTTATCTAGAAACTCCTTTTCCAACACCTCTTTCCTATTAATATGGCTATTGGGTGTATCCTTATCCCTAATTAGGACATTCAACAAAGAGCATAGTGGTTGATTTGATGCTTGAGGGATTCTTGTATGAACCTAGACAATTGGCGTTGAGATGGTGTCGAAGGTGAGACAAGGTTGTAACTTACCTGTCTAATTTGGTGTTAATAGAAGAACTTGTTTTCACTCCTACCATGTGTTCATTGTATGTATTTTATAATTAAGTTTACTTTGAATATGATATATGTCATGTGTTCTCTTTTATCATAGGTGTGTGTGTCCCCCTCTCCCACATCATTACATGATCAAAGAGAACACATGTCATATATCATATTCAAAGTAAATTTAATAAGAAAATACACACAATGAACACATGATAGGAGGGAAAACAAGTTCTTATATTAATACCAAATCAAATAGGTAAGTTAAAACCTTGTCCCACCTTGGGAACCATCTTGAAGCCAATTGCTCAGGTTCCTCCAAGAATCCCTTAAGCATCAACTTAGACACTATGATATTTCTTGAATGGCCCAAGTAGGGATACGGATACACACAATAGCCATATAAATAGGAAAGAGGTTATGGAAAAGGATTTTCCAGATAATAGGGGGTGTTGCCAAGAGGATTATAGGAAAGGGAGGCTTGATAGAAATTGGCAGCATAATCTTGCACTAAGGGACTTGACGTCTCCTTAGAAATTAATGGCTCTTTTATCTCTTACCGAAGATGTTGGGGGAGTTGTATTCTGTTGGGTATGGGAAGGAGACGTTGGGGAATGAGCCCAACCGAAAAACATGCCGGAAAATACACAGTTATTTTATTTTTTATGATATTTGAGGTCATCCACAGGTTTCAAGTTGGAGTATAATATCCCCAAAAATAATTAATTATTAAAGTTTGTATGCACTTAGGAATAAATTTCCGTTTTTGGCAAATTCGTATTTGGAATTTTTTTTCCATTTATGGCAAATCTGAATTTGGAATTTGATTATGTGTAATTAATTATTTTGACTATTGGGAAAAGATTTGATATTCCCAACTAACTCTTTGACTGTGACACATGTAAAAGAAAAATATTTTTATATATTAATTGTTGGACAACAAATGGAACATCCACGTTGAAAACAACTGACCATGACTCCATGAGTGGAGAACAAACTTGAGTTACCTCAGGGATGAATTTTACAAGTGGAAAATGAGGAATTTGACCACTAGCATCCCCTGAAAATCAAGGATTTGTAAAGATGCAAAAATTCCCAAGGAGGGAAAAAAACCTAGGCACAATATGCTCATGATATACAACATACAGGAGGAGGCAGAACACTGCTTAGTATGTTGAAGAAAGGATATTACTTGTTTTTATGAACACTGTCTAGTGTGAGGCAAGGGGATTTTTCTTATCTGAAAGGAGGACTATAGCAAAAGAGGATCATTGGGATTCTCCCTTATGGACTCATGGTCAGGCTAGGGGGTGACTGGAGAAAGTAATTTGGATTTTATGTTCTATGGTTGGGTGGAACTTGGTTGTTCCATTTGTGTTCCAGCTTCAATTTTATTCAAATAAGTACCTTTGCTTATTTTCTGGTCAGAATTATGATGATTACAAGTTATTATAGGAGTGATGGGTGTATGTGTTCTTAGTGCAAATGTGAATAAATGATTGGATGTATCAAAATATTTTTCTTACCATTGGTAGTAGGAGGATGAGTTCATGTGTTATGATTCATATTTAAAAATTGACTGTACATATACCTGTAGATATGCTCATGTGTTTTATGTAAAGAAAATGCTAGAATGAATAGTTCTATTTTATGACTTATATGTGTGTGTGTGTGTGTGTGTATAGATGCATGTACATATGCATGGAGTGGTACAAACATAAATTTTATATATATACAGAAAGATTTATACCAATCCTAAATCTTCATAAGAACATAAGTATTTGCCAATGATCAGGTCATACAAAAGGTAAAGGAAGATTAACAATCCTTTCTACATTATACCATACCTATGTTTCAGAAATCTATGTATCCATTTAATAATAAATCGTAAATGCTCTGTACAGCCAGAAAATCCTGGTTCAAACTATTACAGTAGAGTACCCTAGGGTAAGGACCCGGTCATGGAATTTTATGTTAAAATGTAGAAACATGGGCTAATCTTAATAGACATTAATATGCAAAATGTAAAATGTTTGGCGATACTTTTGTAAAAATATTCAAATATCTAAGGATTTTATATAGTTTCTATTAACTTTTGGCAATTTTTAAGGAAAAATAATTTTATTCTATGGAATTTGGGAAAATCATTTTTTGAAAAAATGGAAATTGACGAATCGTTTTTTGGGAAAACCATGGAAAATTAGCCCATTTGCAAAATTTAGCCCCATAAATTATCTATGGACCTGATACCCCTAGTACATAGAACCTGTGAAATTTTAAATTAAGCGATGTGATCGGAACTCGAATACCTTTTGTGAGCAAGGCGATCCCCTTGATCCTTCTCCTTCGAATTGATTAATCCTGCAAAAGGGAAAACGATAGAATTAGTAAACTGTGTTAAAATAATCAAATGAAAATAAATTTTAAACTTAAGTAAGTGAAATAATACTTAGCTTAAGGCTGACATAGAACCAGTTCTTCACCGGCGTTCTGAGCGACAATCTATCCACCACCCGAGGGGGAATATTGGGCCTAGGAATGGATGATGGGTACCCTCGCAAAAGAAGTTAGGGCCCCATAATTAATTGATGAAATCTGAGTATAATGTTCGCATAAATACAAAATTGCATTTGATGAATTATCAAAGCAAAAATTTGAGGAATACAAGACATAAACCACATAGGAATAAGAAGTTATATAAGTTATAAACTAATAACAATATTAAAGAGATTTTATGGGTTGTAATATTTACAGTGTTAAATAGATCAAAGGTATATAAAATTGAGCAACCCAACAGTGGGAAAAGAGTTTCCTTGCTTACACAGGACATAAACCCCGGTTACAAAACTAGAACTTATGCACATAATACACAGTTGAAAATCCTACGAAGGGTGAATCGACACCTTGGTTATACAAAAACATAGATCCTGATTTTTTATATAATGCTGGTTAAGTACACGGATTTGCAAGGGTATCAAAGAAGGAGTTCTCGCAGCTTTATCTATGATTTTCATTGAGATTAAGTGACTCCTGAATACAAAGAGGAGTAGTATTATGATATATACATACTTAAAGTCGTAGTTTACACAGAGGAACATCCTTTCAGAATACAGTCATAGGTTGCGAAATTTTCCATCATAAAACAATATTGCTTACGAACTGATATACAAAACGCATATTAAAACGTAAGTATAAGCATAGCAATGAATTAATCCTTTTAAAAGTCAATGCAGTATAAAAATAGTGGAATTTGTTACACAGAGGACCCTTATGATATCTGTATGCAGATGATAAGCTTTAGTTTTATAGGTAAAGAGGTAATTTAGCCGAGCCATTTTTCTTCACGTGCACCTGCCGGTCAATACCTCACCTCTGTGTAACTATACTCACAAAGTTTTCATACAGAGTGATAACAAAAGGAAAAACGCTGAAACAATCCATGCCCAGCAAGCCTTGAAGGGCTTAGCCTTAGTTTTAACTATCTATCTAGTGTGCTTAGAGACCATTTACACAATGTGATAACTGAAAATACACCGAGCATGATTCTACTAGGGTTTAGGGAACTGGGTTATATGCTTACGGATGTAGTTTCCACTCTAGAACTCTATTACGTAAGTGTGTCAAGACTCATTGCAATTTTTCTCGTGGCGATAAAGCACCTATCGATAGGTGTCAAATCTATGAGTCTTTTCACAGAGAAACTAAAGGATTTTAGGAAAAAACCATAAAGGTTTGAAGGGAAACAAGAAAACCAAGATCTAATATAAACCAGAGCCAAGAATGTCCAAAACAGAAGACCCGAGAGGAAATGGATACGGTGGCTAAGTGCGAATACGTATCAAATAATTTACAGGGTATTGGAAAGAGCTAAGGGAGTTTTGTCTTACCTTGTTTCAGAAGGAATCCTCCGGGTGTGGGAATCCATTCTTTTTTCTCATGCCAAATCCCACTCCAAGCCACTAGCCTTACACACAGAGAAAACATTTCAAGATGAACATTGGACGTGAACAATCCAAGGTAGGGTTTTTTCGCAGAAGTGTAGAGCCAAAGGAACAATATTGTAGTGACACAAAAAGTAGTTGCAAAATGAAGAGTAAGGGAGCTATTGAAAATTACGCAGTACCGTGCCATGTGAAAAGTAGGTCATGTCAAGCTCCCATTGGGCACGACCTCCTATCAGACCAATATGATACTGTCCTAGTTTTTAATGACTTAGCTAAGGTTTAATAACTGAACTGACTACTCTTTAAATCATCCTCCTTACAAATTTATTGTCGAGTTATGATGACAGTTTGTTAAGAATATGACTATTGCACAGTGGTCATGTCTGTCTCTTCTAGTTAAGGTTTCGACCCTTGGTTCTGACTTGTTAATCGAGCTCAGGATTTGTGACTAGCATTGTTGGGTACCTCCTAACAATGGAAACCAAGGATAAAAACCGTTAACCTTTTGGTAACTATAATAATAATAGTCCAAATACTAATACCAATACCTTACAATACATAAATTATCGCTGCATATGATAAAGGTAAAGTTCTCCCATAGAAGAGATTTGTGATTTATATAGAGAAATAATTTATGCTATGGATCAAATTTCTGTAAAGGATCCGTACAGTGTCTAGTGTAATATTATGAACATAGATACAATGGGAATATTAGATGTGATTATAATAGTTTATATACAAAACTATGTATACTTATACCTTTGAACATGTATGATGACAACTATGAGACTTATGTGATAACGCATAGTAAATTTAGGTGAATGTGTATCATAATGGATAATCACCAAGGTTCATGGGTAGATTATGAGATAATCAGTGTTCTTAATTTTGTATGCAATGTGATTATAAGGGAAAGCTATCGAAAAATCATTAGTAATGACAAAACTACCCTACATGCCCTAATAAAAAAGAAAAAATGCGGAAAAATTGGGGTACATTACATATGGTATCAGAGTTGAAGGTTACAACACTTGGACCGGCAAGTCAAAACTAGTTTAGTACATTTTATTTCTGTTAAAAGAAAAACTAACAAAAACGCTTATTGTTACAAACACAAAAAAATTATTTTGTTGTGATAATGGAAGCACAGAACGAAGAGGAGATCATAATTGAGGAGAATCACAATCAAGGACCTCCTAAAGAGCCTGGATAGAACAATGAAGGAATTTCATCCACCCAGGTTCTGGAAACAATGAGGATCCTTATCTTGGATCTGCAAGCATTCAAGGTAGATAATGAGAAACTGAAAAAGGCACACGAAGACCAACAAGAGATAAATGAAGTGCTCTTGCACAACATCGTAACAAAGAATAATCCAAAGGAAAATGACAAGGAAGAAGAGGTCAGCAAAAGAGCCTCCAAAAATTATGGTCCTAAAGAAGAAAATGAGTACAGTTATTCTGAAGGCACACCAACAACAGAAAATAAAAAAACCACAGAAAGGAAAAGAAAATAGGTGGACCACCTGGAGGGTGAATTCAAGAAGATCAAATCGTCCACCTTTGATCAAGAATCCAGGTCAGGGGAGGAGGTTGAAGCATGGTTACTGGATATAAAAAAGTACTTCCAAATTTATAATTATTCGAGTAACATGAAGGTTAGAATGGCCATTTATAACTTGAAAGGAAAGGCGAGTATCTGGTAGTAGGACCTGAAGTTGGCCAAGGGTTTAGAAGAGAAATAGATGGAATGGTCATATTTCAAGAAATACTTCAAGAAACAGTATTTATTAGAAAGTTATTATGAAAGAAATACTGAAGAATTTTATGATCTAAGACTCAGGCAAATGACCATGGACGACCTGATAAACAAAATTTATTGAATTATTAAGATTTGTTCCATACAATAGGGAAGACAAAGTAAAAATCCAATGATTCCTAAGCTGCCTACCACAATCCTTTAAGGACAGAATTGAATTTGACAATACCAAGACCTTAAGAAACGTTTTTAGGAAGGCTCGGATGTGCTATGATCAGTACAAATAGTGGCCTGAAATTCCAAAGGCTTGGAAGGATAAGAAACATGACAGAATGAATCAATGGAAGAAAGGCTTCCAACCAACCCCTTTCCAGAACAAGGAAATTTTTTTCCAAAGGAAATATTTTCATTCCAATAACCAAAACACCCAAGGGGGAGGTAGACCAGTTAATCTAGGAAAAAGAAATTTGGGGACAGCCCCAGGGAACCGTTAAAATGCTGGGAGTATGGAGAACCTCACTTAAGGAGGAACTGTCCATGTTTAACTTCCACAACAAGGACCATAGTTCATAACCTGCAAGAGGCCTCTACGGTAGGAGATGTGGGTAGAAGCGTACATATAATTAATGCAGTTGTGGATGGCTGACAAGATGATCATCAATCCACCATAGTGTAAATTGAAGGTAAAGTTAATAATAATCATATTTCCATTTTAATTGATCCAGGAGATAATCTAAGTTATGTTACTCCTGGTTTAGTGGATTAAAAAGAAATTAAGAAAGTAAAGCATACTAAATTCTGGGTAGTATAGTTAGCAACAGGCACTAAGAGAAAAATAACAGATTTCATTTATGAGTACGAATTTAGTCTAGATGGCCAAAATACCAAGATAAATCTGAATATTTTACCTTTAGGATCGTACGATATAATCATTGGAATGGATTGGTTAGAGAAACATAAAGCAATTTTGGATTGTTATGAAAAATCACTTACTTATAGAGACGAAAACAACACGGTTAGGACAGTACAAGGCATCAGAAAACCAATCTCAGTTAGTCAGATTTCAAAAATGCAGTTTAAGGAATGCATGAATAAAGGTTGTCGGATCTATGCTATTAAAGTGAAAAATCTGTTAGAAAAGGAAGATAAACCCAGCCTAGAAGGCTTTACCGTCTTACATGAGTTTAGAGATTTATTTTTGGACGAGATACCAGAACTGTCTCCAAGAAGAGAGATATATTTCTGTATTGATCTACTGCATGGATCAGCCCCGATATCTAAGGCACCCTATAGGATGATTTTACCTGAATTGACAGAGATGAAAATTGATCTACAAGAACTATTGGACAAGGAATACATCAGACCAAGTGTCTTTCCTTGGGGAGCACTAGTCCTTTTCGTTAAAAAGAAAGATGGGACATTAACATTATGTATTGATTACTGACAGATAAACAAGATGACTATTAAGAACAAGTATCCTTTGCCCCAAATTAACGGTCTGTTTGAACAAGTGGGAGGGGATTTTTTTTTTCTAAGTTAGATTTAATATCTAGTTATCACCAGGTCAGAATAAAGGATGAATATATAAGTAAGACAAATTTTAGAATGAGATATGGACATTATGAGTTTGTTGCTATTTCGTTTGGTCTCACTAACGCACAAAAAAATATTTATGTGTTTAATGAATAACATATTCAGTCAATATTTGGATAAATTTGTTTTTGTATTTATTGACGACATTTTAGTTTATTCGAAAACAGAAGAAGAACACGAAGAACATCTAAAGATAGTATTGCATACCCTAAGGAAACACAAGTTGTATGCAAAATTTGACAAATGTGACTTCTACCAAAAGAGAATACAGTACCTAGGACATGTAATATCTGAAGAAGGTATTGCAGTTGACCTAGAGAAGATAAGAGCCATCATGGAATGGCCTATCCCTAAGGATGTGGTGGACATCTGGTCATTCATGGGAATTACCGGATACTACCGCATATTTATCGAGGGGTTATATAAGATTGCATACCCAATCAAATCCCTACAGAAAAAGGGAATAAAGTTTACTTGGACTTAGAAATGTCAGGACAACTTTAACAAGATGAAAGAACTGTTAACTACAACACCTATTTTAAGGGTAGAAGACCCTTATAAAGACTTTATAGTTTGCATGGATGCAAACAAAGAAGGATTGGGAGGTGTCCTAAATCAATAAGGACACATTATTTTTTATGAGTCATGAAAACTAAAAGATCATGAACGAAACTATGTCACACACGACTTGGAATTAGCAGTTGCAATTCATGCGTTAAAAATGTGGCGACACTACTAAATGGGAAGAAAATTTATGTTGCTAACCGATTACAGTGGTGTGAAATTCTTATTTAGTCAACCAAATCTTAATGCAAGGCAAGCAAGGTGGTTGGACTTCTTGAGTGAATTCAATTTCGAAGTAAGACACATCATAGGTAAAGAAAACAAAGTTGTAGATGCCTTAAGTAGAAGAACTAACAAACTATTTGAGATAAGTATTAGCAAAGTAGAAAGTGACATTGAATAAAAGATCAAATCTGCAAGTTGTAACGACGAAAAATACGTCAAAATAGTAGCATATTTACAAGGTAATACATAAAATTTGGACAGAACATATCTAAGTTTGGATAACAATGGAATGCTAAGATTTAAAAACAGGATGTACATAGCATATTTTTTTGAATTAAAGATAACAATTTTGGATGAAGTGCATAAAAAGCCATATTCTAGTCATCTAGGATACCAGAAAATGGTAGCATCCTTGAGGAATTTGTTTTATTGGCCTAACATGAAAGGTGAGATAGTTGAACACTTATCTAAATGCCTATATTGTCAACTGGCGAAGGTTGAACATCAGCATCCAACCGGCCTGGTAAAACCTCTACCTATACCAGAATGGAAGTGGGAGACTATCTCACTGGACTTTATCATAGGTTTTCCTAAAACTCAAAAGAAGAATGATTCGATTATGGTAGTAATTGATAAACTTAACAAGTCTGCACATTTTATTCCTGTGAAATCTACTTATAAAGCTATTAACATCATTGAAATATTTATGAAGGAAATATTTAGATTGCAAGGTATCCCTAAAATGGTGATTTCGGATAGAGATGTCAAATTTACTTCAACATTTTAGAAAGAATTGTTTGCAGGGTTGAATACTAACCTGAATTTCAACACAAGCTACCATCCACAAATGGATGGGAAAACTAAATGAACAAACCAAATTGTGGAATATATATTATGAATGTGCATAAGGATGAAACCAGCTAAGTGGGAGGAATACCTACACTTAGTGGAATTTGCGTACAATAATGGTTATAAAACATCGGCTAAGATGAGCCCCTTCGAGGTACTGTATGACAGAAAGTGTACAACTCTTATTAGTTGGGATAACCCAGTGGACAGACTTATGTTGGGACCAAAAGTGCTCCAGGAAATGGGGAAAATAGTAAGAAAGGTACAACAGAATTTAAAAGAGGCACAGGACAAGCAAAAAATCTACGCAGATTTGAAAAGGAGACACCAGGAATTTCAAGTTGGAGACCACAGTATTTGAAAGTCAAAGAAAGAAGAAGTTCACTGAAGCTAGGAAACTGTTCAAAGTTGGTTCCTAGGTTTTGTGTCCCCTTCAATATCTTAGCTCGAATTGGACCCGTGGAATATCAACTTGCACTCCCTGCAAATTTAAAAGTTCATAATGTTTTCATGTTTCTTTATTGAAAAGTATATTCATGATCCTACTCACATCATTGATTGGAACATGGTGCAGGTGGAACTAGAAGGTGAGTTCTAAGTGCAACCTCTGCACTTTTTAGATAGGAAAGAAACAGTACTACAAAACAAAGCTATTGCCCAGGTAAAAGTGCAATGGAAGCACTTTAGTCCTGAGGAGACCACTTGGGAATTGGAGGAAGATTTGCAAAAAATATTATCCAACCCTATTTCAATAAAGGAATGAACATTGAGGATAGTGTTGTACTGAAGGGGGAGAGGATATAATATCCCCAAAAGTAATTAATTATTAAAGTTTGTATGCACTTAGGAATAAATTTCCGTTTTTAGCAAATTTGTATTTGGATTTTTTTTGCCATTTATGGAAAATCCAAATTTGGAATTTGATTATTTGTAATTAATTATTTTGACTGTTGTGAAAAGATTTGATTTTCCGAACTAACTCTTTGACTGTGACACATGTAAAAGAAAAATATTTTTATATATTAATGGCCGGAGGACAAATCGAACAACCAGATTGAAAACAACTAACCATGACTCCATGAGTGGGGAACATACTTGATTTACCTCAGAGCTGAATTTTACAAGTGAAAAATAAGGATTTGGACCACTAGCATCCCATGAAAATCATGGATTTGTAAAGCTACGAAAATTCCCAAGGAGGAAAAAAGACCTAGGCACAAGATGCTCATGATATACAACATACAAGAGGAGGCATGATGCTACTTAGTATGTTGGAGAAAGGATATCTCTTTCTATTATGAAAACTATTTAGTGTGGGGCAAGGGGATTTTTCTGATTTGAAAGGAGGACTGTATAAAAAGAGGATCATTGGGATTCTCCCTTATGGACTCATGGTCATGCTAGGGGGTGAAAAGAGCAAGTAATTTGGTTGTTTTGTTCTACGGTTGGGTGGAACTTGGTTGTTCCATTTGTGTTCCAGCTTCAGTTTTATTCAGATAAGTACCTCTGCTTATTTTCTGGTCAAAATTATGATGATTACAAGTTATTAGAGGAGTGATGGGTGTATGTGATGTTAGTGAAAATGTGAATAAATGATTGAATGTATCAAAATCTTTTGTTTATCATCGGTAGTAGAAGTATGAGTTTCTGTGTGATGATTCATATCTAAAACATGATTGTACATATACCTGTAGATATGCTCATGTGTTCTATGTAAAGAAAATGCTAGAATGAATAGTTATATTTTATGACTTATATATGTCTTTGTAGGTAATATATATATATATATATATATATATATATGCATGTACATATGCATGGATTGGTACAAACATAAATTGTATATATATACATAAAGATTTCTACTGATCCCGAATATTCATAAGAACATAAGTATTTACCAATTATCAGGTCATACAAAAGGTAAATGAAGATTAACACTCCTTTCTACATTACACCAGACCTATAAACAAAGATTTTCCATGGTATATAATACATGCTACAGAAGATGTATATACTTAACAAATTAGTCATATGGTTTCAGAAATCTGTGTATCCATTTAATAATAAATTGTAAATTATTTGTACAACCAGAAAATCCTGGTTCAAACTATTAAAGCAGAGTACCCTAGGGTAAGGACCTGGTACCACTAGTAAATAGAACCTGTTAAATTTCAAATTAAGCGCCGTGATCGGAAGTCAAATACCTTTTGTGAGCAAGGCAATCCCCTTGATCCTTCTCCTTCGAATTGATTAATCCTGCAAAAGGGAAATCGATAGAATTAGTAAACTGTGTTAAAATCATCAAATGAAAATAAATATTTAAACTTAAGTAAGTGAAATAATACTTAGCTTAAGGCTAGCATAGAAGCATTTCTTCACTGGCGTTCTGAGCAATGATCTATCCACCACCCAAAGGGGAGTAGTGGGCCCAAGAATTGATGATGGGTACCCTCGAAAAAGAATACAAGGCCCCATCATTAGTTGATGAAATTTGAGTATAATGTTAGCATAAATACAGAATTGCATTTGACAAATTATCACAACAAAAATTTGAGGAATACAAGCCATAAACTACACATGAATAAGAAGTTATATAAGTTATAAACTAATAACAGTATTAAAGAGATTTTATGGGTTGTAAGATTTACAATGTTAAATAGATCAAAGGTATATAAAATTGAGCAACCCAATAGTGGGCAAAGCGTTGTCTTTCTTACACAGAACTTAAACCCTAGTTACAGAACTAGAACTTATGCACATAATACACAGTCGAGGATCCTACAAAGGGTGAATCGACACCTTGGTTATAAAAAAATGTACATCCTGATTTTTTATATAATGTTGGTTAAGTACACGGATTTGCAAGGGTTTTAGAGAAGGAGTTCTCACAGTTTTATCTATGATTTTCATTGAGAGTAAGTGACTCCCGAATACACAGAGGAGTAATATTATGATACATACATACATTAAAGTCACAGTTTACACAGAGGCACATCCTTTCGGAATATAGTCAGAGGTTGTGAAATTTTCCATCATAAAACATTATTACTTACGAACTGATATATATAAAACTCAGATGAAATCGTAAGTATAAGAATAGCATTGAATTAAGCCTTTTAAAAGTCAATGCTATGTAAAAATAGTGGAATTTTTTACACAGAGGGCCCTTACGATATCCATATACAGATGATAAGTTTTCGTTTTATAGGTAAAGAGGTAAGTTAGCTGAGTCGTTGTTCTTCATATGCAGCTGGAAGTTAGTACCTCACCTCTGTGTAAGTATACTCACAAATGTTTCATACATAGTGGTAACAAAAGGAAAAATGCTGAAACAGTCTAAGCCCAACAAGCCTCGAAGGGCTTAGCCTCAGTTTTAACTATCTATCTAGTGTGCTTAGAGACCATTTACACAATGGGATAATTGAAACAATCATGATTCTACTAGGGTTTAGGGAACCATGTTATATGCTTACGGATGTAGTTTCCACTTTGGAACACTATTGTGTAAGGGTTCCAGGACTTGCTACAATTTTTCTCATGGCGGTAAAGCACCTATTGATAGGTGTAAAAGCTATAAGAATTTGCACAGAGAAACTAAAGGATTTTAGAAAAAAACCATAAAGGGTTGAAGGGAACCAAGAAAACCAAGATCTACTCTAAACCAGAGCCAAGAATGTCCAAAATATAATACCTAAGAGGAAATGGATACAGTGGCTAAGTGAGAATACCTATCAAAGAATTTATAGGGTATTGGAAAGAGCTAAGGGAGTTCTGTCTTACCTTGTTTCAGAAGGAATCTGCCTAGTGTGTGCCTCCATTATTTATGCTCAGGCCAAAGACCTGTCTAAGCCACCGACCTTACTCACAGGAAAAATGTTTTAGGATGAACGTTGGACGCGAATAATCCAAGGTAGGGTTTTTTTCGCAGAAGTGTAGAGCCAAAGGAACAATACTGCAGTGACCCAAAAACTAGTTGCAAAATGCAGAGTAAGGGAACTGTTGGAAATTACATAGTACCATGCCATGTGAAAAGTGGGTCATGTCGAGCTCTCATTGGGCATGACCTCCTATCAGACCAGTATGATATTGTCCCATTTTTAATGGCTTATCTAGGGTTTAATTACTAAACTGACTACTCTTTAAATCAGCCTCCTTACAAATTTATTGTCGAGTTATGACGACAGTCTGTTAAGCATATGACTATTTCATAGTGGTCACATCTGTATCTTCTTGTTAAGGTTTCGACCCTTGAGTTCCAACTTGTTGATTGAGCTCAGGATTTGTGACTGACTTTGTTGGGTACCTCCTAAGGATGGAAACCAACGATAACAACCGTTAACCTTTTGGTAACCATAATAATAATAGTCCAAATACTAATACCAATACTTTACAATGCATAAGTTATCGTTGCATATGATAAAGGTAAAGTTCTCCCATAGAAGCGATTTGTGATTTATATAGAGAAAAAAATTATGTTGTGGATCGAATTTCTGTAAAGGATCCTTACAGTGTCTAGTGTAATATTATGAACATAGATATGATGGGAATATTAGATGGTATTATAATAGTTTAAATACAAAACTATGTATACTTATACCTTTGAACATGTATGATGGAAACTATGAGACTGATGTGATAGCCAATAGTAAATTTAGGTGAATGTGTATCATAATGGATAATCACCAAGGTTCATGGGTAGATTATGAGATAATAAATGTTCCTAATTTTCTACACAATGTGATTATAAGCGCAAGCTATCGAAAAATCATTAGTAATGACAAAACTTCCCTACATATATCAAAGTGTCCCCTCGAAAAAAAATATTGAAGATGAAAAGAGAATTAATGTCCCTAATAAAAAATAAAAACAATCCGGTAAAATTGGGGTACATTACATGGAGATTCGTGGAAATCCATGCTTTTCACTAGGGAAACCTATGGATATTCTCATAAGCCATTTTTTTAAATTCTTTTGAAGAGGCAAATTGGGAAAATGTCTAGCGAGCTTTGGGAAAGGGTTAGGCCATGGCACAAATGAATAGGTGTGGCATTTTATGCTCTAACAAGTACTTGTAATTATCCAAAGAACACCTTGTGATAATACATCATCTTCTTATCTCTTGAATGAACCTCGTAGACTCCATCGACTAGAAGAACTGTGGCTGAATATTGAATCATTTAGTGTATTCTTCGAAGTAGACAATAAATTGATTATTGGTAACAAACATAGGGTATTAATCTGGAAACGTCATGAGAGGAAGCTCGTAAAATTTCTTTTCAATATGTACATTCAGTCGATCACCTTACTTAATTGAAACACATGTCACCATCCACTTAATTGAAACACATACCAGCATCCATGATACTGTAACGACCCCATCGTTATGACACATGTGATGCAACACAATTTTTTTTTTTTTTTAAACAGAACGAAAACAACGACAACAGTTAAAAAATGCAACTCGATGACGAACACCATGCACGCAGATCAAGAAACAGACAACAACGACTCAACACACTAGCACATAGGAAAATGAACGAAACATGTGATAAACCAAGACAGATATAAATGAATACTCACCCGACACAATCAAGAAAATGCCTACAAGATAAAGGACAACATCAACCAACCTGACACAACAGATTGACGACTAGTAACTAGAAACCTCTACGGCATGTAAAACCAAATGTGTTAATCCATTTTAAACCAAGTGCCAACATCAATTACAATGAACAATGCCCACATCGAGAAGCACAGACTCCAACCAGGTTATCATTCACATCTATCCATTAGGGCGCGCAATGATCCTCTCATCAAGATTCATGTCATCGCCAGGTGATAGGCGTGAAAATAATCCTGGCACAACATAACCTATCTGGATCACAAACTCAATACAAATCCAACGCACTAGGATACTGAAACAACTGACAAGAAGACGATACCCACACACCCCAGCAATAAGTCGACATGATGCAAGATGACATCAATCGATTTAAATTGCACGAATGACCAAAGGATTCTTTCTTCCTACAACCCAACCTGTATGGTGAAACAACTATGACCAACCACCCCTTCCAGCTCGACCTAAGGTGAAAGGTGCATATTCACCAAATAATTGTTAGCTATTAATAGATTTAGTTTATAAAACTACTAGTCCCTTGACCATTAATCTTGCGCAAGAAAATCAATTGTTACGCCAATAACCATTATATCTAACATTTCTATTAATCCATCATTTACAACTCTTTCCAACAAATCACTAATTAACAATTGAATTCGCTGCCCCTGAATACAATAAGTGGTTGTCTAATAAAAGTATTATGTCCATCAATATTACCAATAGAAACACTGCCTAGCCATGGCATCGTTGTCCAACATTAGTTACATTAGAGGGTTGTAGATTAAATGTGTGATAACATTGTCTATCCACCCTATCATATCGCTGACCATTCAATAAGTGAAATCGAATATACGTTGTCCATAAATTTCTATCTATAAAATTTCTATCAAATGAAATCGCTATCTAAGTTAACGCCGCCACACCAGAAATATAATCGTAGCAAATTAATATCATTGTCTATAAAATTATTTCCCAAAGAAGTCTCTATCTAACATCATGTCGCTGAATAACATATATGAATTAAGGGAAACTGTTGTCAACAACAATCTAGCTGTCGATGGGTGACTATTACTATGTTTGTTGTCTATTATCAATGTTGTCTATTAGTTAATATATGGCTGACATATTAACATGACATTGTAGTCTATTATCATGATATTGTTGGTTTATATATGATACCGCTGACATGAATTAAATATTAATTTCTTGTGTAATTAACGAGAACTAATCGAAACTTAAATTATCACTGTCCAATAATGGTAACGATCAAAGGCTATCAATCAAAATCATATCTGATTATCAAATCGTTATGTATACCAACTCATTATCTGATTAATAAAATCATTATATAATGCATATAAATCATTGTCAATTATGTTATTGTATTCAATAATGAAACTCCATCCAGATTCCCTATGCATATAGCATTATGAAATTTGTTGTGTAAGTCATAGAAAGAAATGTAGGCGCATGTATAATTGTCAATGTACATAAACTTGCAACTATAACATTAAATTGAATGCATACATATATCAAAACAAAACGCAGGCATATATGAATCGCTAATATAAAATGAAATTCAACATCATAAATTTTCCATGTGAATTCGTTGTCATACACAAAAACAACACAGTTAATTCGATGTCCATTGGATATGGGTAACTTTGCATTCGATATATACTAAAATAGCAGAGTGATTAAATGATAATGTCAGGGTAAATAGATATGAAATCACAGACAATCGAGGTACATTAAGAAAAATGCAGGTAAGGGTTTAGTAACTGTAAAAACGCAGGTAAAACAATAATGAAATTCGCTGGCATTCGGGGTTCATAAAAACGTAGATAATGGTTTAAAGACATTAAAAACATAGGTAACACAACCATGCAATTCTCTGGTAATCATGGTTCAATGAGAATGCGGGCAATTCGTGGTTGAGTAAAGAGTTGGGTAAAGTGGGTTCATAAAAATGCAAGTATACAAAATAGGGATATATATATATATATATATATAACTCATGAATACGCAGGTATAATATTCTAATCAACAATAAACACGGTCAATGAATCAACCAATAAATAATGCATATTGTAATTAAAACACAAGAGAAAAAGCGCCTTTGTAACTTCCAGCCATATCGTTTAACAATGCAGACATAGTCTTGAAGGAAAACAAAGACAATATATATCGTTATCATTATCAGTCATGGTTTACACGCAGTCTGGTTATTAGAATGCTATAAAAAATGTTAAGGTGAGGTTGAATTCTACAGAGAAGGGATCGTTGTCTAGATATTAAATTGTAGTAAAAAATGGTAAAATCGCAGTAATAAAAGTAATAACTCTCAACCATTACACAAGTAAAAATAAATGCTACCATTGCACATTAAAGGCACCCCCATTTACACAGTAAAAAATACGCCCCCTTATACACAATAACCATGCCACCATTACACAGTAAATGCAACTATAAAAGTGCTGTGAAACGTAGAGAAAAAAGGTAATAAACGTTGTCATTCAAGTGGACAAAAATGCAATCCATACATAATTTAAAACGCAGAGAGTATCAAGTTGTTCGCAGAGAGAAATGATGAACAATACACAGAGATAATCAATCACAAGAAGGTGCAAGACAATCAATCAACCACGAACACTCAACGGGTAGACAACTGAGCAAAAACATCCTTTGCTCATCATCCACACACATAAAAGAAGGGCACTAGAATCTATAGGATTCTATGCACCGAAGTGACGAATGTCGATTCGGATCCTAGCCTATTGATTAGGCATAGAATGATGATATAGGGATGAGTACGAAGGATAAGGCATAAACTCTTCACAATAATCAATAAAACAAACAGGATAGTCATCGAAATCAGAGTTCGGGTTGCCAAGGAAATCAATTCAATGCAACGAGCGTAAAGCTATGATGACATTAAGTTCTTGATTAAAAATGCTAAGTAAAACACATTCTTTACACAATTGAAGTACAGTAATGAAGGTGCAAGAAAAATATTAATCTATCATTCAAAATAAAGGCATGTGCACCATAGGCCAAGTCGATCGCTTATATTCATTTTCTCGTGCACGCTCTGTCCAGCTCCCACTTGCCGACTGATGTGACCTCACCGGTACCTCCCAGCCAACGCTAGGGGTACTCTTCTTCCCCCTTATCACCCCAAGATGCAAAGGGGCCACACACACTATACCAGAGAACAAATAGCTCCCAGCCTTCCTCGCAAGGTCAAGCTACCACTCATTACCTGAGCTGGTTATCCCAACTCCCACAAGATAAATCATTCAAGTCAAAAATTCTGTAGTGTAACGTTATGCATAAAAGATCCAATCCATAATCCTCCTACTCCATCCTTTTTATAGAGGTTCTAAGTGATTTCTTTCCCAAATTCCCATTTAATTTATTTTTCATTAATTTATTTCAGAAAAACCTCCCCCATACACATGTCACCCATCCCCCTAGTTGCACCAGAAATTAATTTCATTAATTTATTAATTACTCCTATTTCCCTCACCCACAAAAAAGAATTCCTAAAAATTCTCCTTGGTGTCCCCATATTCCATTACACATTTTAAATGACTCACGTCTTTACTAAATACCTATTTGATTTCTTAATTAGAAAGTTCTTAACGACAAGATTCCTTACTAAGTTAGTCATTCAACTTTTTCCTTATGTTTCCCTTTTTCTTTATGTTTCCCCATTTTCCCTTAGTTTCCTATTTCTTTTAAGTTTCCCTGTTTTCCTTTTTTATCTAAAACTCAAATTAGCAAGTGTAGAAAAACCACCTTTTACCCTTTTTTCTTTTTAATTAATAAAATTTAATTAGCATATGGAAAAAAAATCATTTCCCTTTTAAAATTTTAATCCCCAAAGGTAATTTGATTTTAATAAATTAATTGAATTTCTTACCCACTTATCGCCACATGTTTAATTATGATTATTAATTTTGACCACAAGTGTCACTTAGAACTAGATTTTTAATTTCACTAGGTTGTGCGACATTTTTATTAGGGAAAAATTTTGTTTTTAAATCTTACTTGACATGTTATTCGTTCTAAGGCCATCTAGGTTTATTCACTTACCTTTTAAAATGCAATGTTCCCTTCAGGAAACACTAGGTTCTCCAAGGGTGCCACTCGCAACTTTCTATTTTCCTTGTGTGACATGCCCTTCAGGATGCGCTACATTCTCCAAGGGTGCCACTCACCTCTTTCTGTTTTCCTTGCACGACGTGCCCTTCAGGACGCACTACATGCTTCAAGGGTGCCACTCGCCTCTTGAATGACTTAGTAGACATAAAAAAAACCTGGAGTCAATACTCTGCCAGGTGATCTTGTGGGAGACTAAGGGCCTCTAAGGAATAAGGCCCCTGCTTTATTGTGCACCCCTTAGAATCATCATGAGCGACTGTCACTGTTTTCCCTCATGGCATTATGGGTCTTCTCGAACTAGGTAATCGTTAACCTATAGTTCGAGCCATGATAAGAGTGCTAGTATGTTGTGGAAGATATGTTTTCCACACCTCTCCCTCAGCATTTTTGGTTGTCGTGCATGACCCCTCTATTTCATATGTGAGTTTGGTCAACAAGCTATCATCAGCCTGCATCATAAACAAATCATGTCAACAATAATAATCAATCATCATAACATCTAATCAGATGTACATATTTCATATCTACAACAATCAAACCCCAATAGTCCACTCCCTGACTCAATATGGAGTCCAAGGGGTTTTGTCGATGTCTCTGCATCCTCGAGGTCCAAAGTCCTGCACACTCAAGAGAACCCAATTAATAGAACCTCTCTATGTAAACACACAAAATAACATATCCACAGTGCCTCATAATCATAATCAAATGACCAATAGTATAATAATCCATATTACTTGCAATCAAGTGTCCTCAAAGAATCAGTTCGCTTAGCGCATGCAAGAGTGGGATGTTACATACACCCCCTCTTGGTCTAAACTTCGTCCCAAAGTTTCACAGTATATAAGTGCCGAGTAAAGTGTATCAAAGTATCATAATTCTATTTATCAAACAAAAATGGAAACTGTTGGCGCATACCATATGCGTCCTCCCAGGTCGCCACGTGCGGACTATAGTTGTCCCATCGGACCTTGACCTGATCTATTGTTTGACGTCGTAGCTGTCGAATGCAATGATCCAGGATATAGATCAGATAAAACATGAGATTACCCTCATCAGATACCTGCAAGGAAGTCATGTCAATAACATGTGTAGGATCACTAAATATAATGTCTCAAAACAGATACGAGAAAAACATCATGCAAATGCCTCAAAGAATTAGGAAAGGCTAGTCGATAGGTCACGGGCCCCTTCTTCTCCATAATATTGAAAGGTCCCACAAAAATAGGAGAGAGTTTAGCACCCTTTCCAAACTTGATTGATTTCTTATGCAGTTTTACCCACAAGAAGACTCGATCGCCAACTTCATAACTACAGTCGACACAGTGCGCATCGACATAACTCTTTTGTCGATCCTATGCTTCTTTGATCCTTTGTCTTACTGTTTTCATTTGATCTTCCATTTCTTGGATCAATTATGGTCCCACCAGGACCCTATCCTCAACTTGATCCCAACTAAAAGGCATCCAACATGATTGCCCATAAAGAAACTCGAAAGGCGCCATCTTAATGGAGCTTTGGTAACTGTTGTTATTTGCGAATTCTACCAGTGGAAAGAATTCTTCCCAACGCTTCTGTTGGTCCATCATGTACATGAGAAACATGTATTCCAAGATTTGGTTTGTTTTTTCGGTCTTTCCGTCAATCTCCGAGTGATGCGCAGTACTAAAGTTAAGTTGGGTTCTCAAGGCCTCTTGGAAACTAGTCCAAATTTGTCCAGTAAACACCGATCGTCGATTGGATATAATCCTCTTAGGAACGCCATGCAACCTCACAATATCATTGATGAAAACTATAGCTATGTCAGGTGTTAGATACATCGTATGCACAGGAATAAAATGAGCACTCTTCGTTAGAGTGTCAACTACCACAAAACTTGAGTCGTGTCTCCTTGCTGTTAGTGGAAATCCGATAATGAAATCCATCGAAATGACCTTCGATTTAGATTCTAAAATAGCATGTGGTTGTATTAGTCCTGCTAGATGTCTATGTTTATCCTTCACTTGATGACATTCTAGACATCTAACCACATAGATGACTATGTCGGCCTTCATTCCTTTCCAGAAGAATAAGGGTTTAAGGTCTTCTCTCATCTTTGTGACCCTTGGGTGAGCCATGTACACTGCTCTGTGAGCCTCGTTTAAGGTCAAACTCCTCAACTCGTCATTCGATGGTACGTAAATTCAATTTTTAAATATCAATAGTCCATCGTCGTCCAATGTAAATCCTTCAAATATTGGTACCATCATTGTGTTTTGTCCGATAAAATCCTTGGCCTCTTTGTACTAGTCATCGTTGCACTCTAAAGTTAGAATATTTTCCCATAGATTCGTCTGAAGGGAAAACACCATAAAGATGTGTGGTCTCCAACTCAATTCATCCACCACTCGGTTCAATGTTCCCTTTATGTAAGAAAATTTGAAATCATACTTGCTAAGAAATTCTGACCAACGTCGTTGTCGCGCACTCATGTCTCTTTGCGTAAAGATGTGTTGTAGTCCATAGTGGTCTATTCTTAGTTCGAAATTCCATCCAATCTGGTAATGTCTCCAAATTATCAAGGAAAAAACAATGGTTAACAACTCCAAAACGTGTGTTTCATATTTTTCCTCATCCCGTTTCAACTTTTTCGAGATCTAAGCGATCACTCGACCATCTTCCATCAAGACTCTACCTAAGCCTTCCTTGGATGTGTCAGTGCATACCAAGACGTCCACATCCATGTTAGGGACCTTTAGTATCAGTGTTGTTGACAACATCTCTTTGAGCCTCCGAAAGGCTTCCACGCATTTCTCGGTCTAAACAAACTTTTTGTTCTTCTTCTGCAATTCCATGATCGGATTTTCTATCTTCGAAAATCCCTCAAAGAATCGTCGATAGTATCCTACTAAATCCATGAAGCTATGCACTTCCGGGACATTTTTCGGTGAAGGCCATTCCATAATAGCCTCAGCCTTTGCTGTATCAATGGTGATACCTTCACTAGAGATGACATGCCCTAAGTAATGAATCTTTGATTGATAAAACGAGTATTTAGACAAATTCCCATAAAATGTGTTCTCTCGTAGACACTACAGTACCAAGCACAAGTTTTCGTCATGCTCGTCCATCGTCCGAGAGTAAATAAAAATATCATCCATGAATACTTGGACGAACTTGTCCAAGTACTCTCGGAACACCCTATTCATCAAACTCATTAATATCCCTGGGGTTTTTTTCAGTCCAAACAATAACATAGTAAACTCGTATTGTCTAAACCTCATGTTAAAGGAGATATTAGGGATGTCATCCTCCTTGATCCGTAGCTAGTGATACCCTAATCTCAAGTTAATCTTTGAAAACATTGTTGTGCCTTTCATCTGATCAAACAAATCATCAATCCTTGGCAACATATATTGATTCTTGATCGTCGCCTTGTTCAATTGATGGTAGTCAATGCAAAGTCTCCATGACCCATCCTTCTTTCGTATGAAAATAATAACTGCACCCCATGGTGACACACTTGGACGTATCAGTCCCAGGTCCAACAACTCCTTCATTTTCATTCTCAACTCCTATAACTCCGAGGTCGACATCCGATAAGGAATTCTTGCTATTGGTTCAATCCCTGGTTTCAGGTCTATGATAAACTCCAATTCCCTATCTGGCAACATCCCAGGTAACTCCTCCAGGAAGACGTCCACAAACTCTCTCACAACAGGAGGGTGTTCTAGACCTTCCGCTACTCCCTTCTCATTTAACGCAAGGATCACATAAAGCTTACATCCCTTACACATGCTCTTCCATAACTGCAAGGAAGATATGAACCTCAGGGAAACTCCCTAGTTCTGTCCTACAATCACGTGTCTCTGACCCTCATCATCGAACAAGATCAATCGTTTCGTCTTACAGTTGAGTATCACCTCATGTGATTTTAACCTGTCCATACTGATCACGATGTCATAATATCCTAAGATCGTGATGTACAGGTTGACCTTGGTGACAAACTCTCCTAGGTTAAGGCTATAGCCTGTAACCTTCCCTCCAACCTTCTGTTTGGATCCAAAATCCATTTCTACAAAGCTAAACTCATCTGGATCAACTTCCTTTAGCTTAATTCTCCTTGGCGCTTCCCCAACAATGAAACTCTATGTAACACCAGAATCTATCAAAAATACTAAGGGTCTAGTCAGCAACAACACCTGATGGTTCAAGCATAGTCGACTGGTGCTTTTCCTAGCGGTTATACACCACTCCATGAATCTAATGGGCCTTCCCCAAATATACCACGGTAGTGGGTTCGACTGATCCAGCTGCTCTATTCCTCTCCACTAGGAAGTCACACTAGTAATGTGGCTCTCCACATTCCAACACACTTTCTTCGGTCCAGTATCCCTGGTACCCGAAGTAGAAGTTGAATCCTAACATTAAGGCCTAACACAAACTTGTTGACCTTAAGTTTCTTGGTAATTTGGTACGGAGCATACTAAAGCAGCTCCAAAAATGGGCCTCGTACTCAGGCACCGTACAACCACCCTATCGTAAGGCGTTGAACTCGTTGAGCCGATGCCTAATGAATCCAACTGATAGATACCTTTCTTGAAATAGTTCCTTGAACCGTTCCCATGACATGTCTTCGACTTCCATGTTCAAATTCAGCAGGGACGTCTTACATCATATAACAGAGCTCCCCTTTAGTTGAAGGACTGCCATGTAGACCTTCAAGTTGGAGGTATAGTCGTGAAGTGCAAAGCATGTCTCCATATTCTCTAACCATGCCTCGACAGTTGTGCCACCTAGGGAACCAAAGAGATTGAAAAAATGACCTTCTCGAGTTCGTGATGAAAGCTAATAGTACTGGTTGGGCATGTTGTGGACCCTCAAGGGTACAGGTGCCCTGGCCTCATCTTAGTACAGATGGTGAATCAAGGCCTCTGACCATCTCTAGAAGGACCTTGTTAGACCATCATCATCCCTTCAACAATCGAATCCAGCCCAAGGACTTGTTCTTTCCCTTGGAGGTTAGAATCCGAGGGGGTGGGCACCTCTGGAGGTGTCTCTCCTCCTTCCACGAAATCACATCGTGAACCTCTGTGGCGTCCTCTAAACTATATCGCCACATGGATAGGTTTAAGTTTTAAAAGTGTTAGGTTCATACTCAAGGGTTTACTATACTGGAAAGTATGGAAATCCACAGTCACAGGGTTGAACCTGCTCTGATACCATATTTAACAACCCCATCGTTATGACACATGCGACGCAACACGTTTTTTTTTTTCTTAAAACAGGATGACAACAACGACAACAGTTAAACAAGGCAACTTGACGACGAACACCATGCATGCAGATCATGCAACATACAACAATGACTCAATACACCAGCACATTAGGCAACTAGACAGAACATGCGATAAACCAAGGTAGATATAAACGAATGCTCACCCAACACAAGAAAGACAACGCCTACAAGCTAAAGGACAACATCGACCAACCTAACACAACGACTTAACGACCGGTAACTGGAAACCTCTACGGCGTGCAAAACCAAACATGTTAAGGCATTATAAACCAAGTGCCAACATGAATTACAATGAACAATGCCCACATTAGGAAGCACAGACTCCGGCCAGGTTATCATTCACATCTGTCAATTAGGGCGTGCAATGATCCCCTCATCAAGAATTATGTCATCGCCAGGTGATAGGCGTGGCAATAATCCTGGTGCAACATAACCTATCTGGACCATAGACTAAGGACAAATCCAATGCACTAGGAGAATGAAACAACTGACAAGAAGACGATACCCACACACCCCAACAACAAGTCGACGAGATGCAAGATAACATCACTTGATTTAAATTGTACAAATGACCAGAGGATTCTTGCTTCCTACAAGGCAACCTGTATGGTGAAACAACTATGACCAACCACCCCTTCCATCTTGACCTAAGGCGCAAGGTGCATATTTGCCAAATAACTGTTACCTATTAATAGTTTTAGTTGATAAAACTACTAGTCCCTCGACCATTAAGCTTGCACAAGAAAATAAATTGTTACACTAATAACCATTATGTCTAACAGTCCTATTAATCCAACATTTACAACTCTGTCCAACAAATTTCTAATTAACAAATGAATTTGCTTCCCATGAATACAATAAGTGGTTGTCTAATAAAAGTATTATGTCCATAAATATTACCAATAGAAACGCTACCTAGCCATGGCATCGTTTTCCAACATTAGTTACATTAGAGGGATGTAGATTAAATGTGTGATAACGTTGTTTGTCCACCCTATCAGATCGCTAACCATTCAATAAGTGAAATCGTATATACGTTGTCCATAATTTTTTGTCTATAAAATTTCTATCAAATGAAAACACTATCTAAGTTAATGCTGCCACACTAGAAATAAAATCGTGGAAAATTAATATCACTGTCTATAAAATTATTGCCCAAAGAAGTTGCTATCTAATATCACATCGCTAAATAACATATATGAATTAAAAAAAACTGTTGTCAACAACAATCTAGCTATCGATGGGTGACTATTACTTTGTTTGATGTCTATTATCAATGTTGTCTATTAGTTAATATATGGCTCGCATATTAATACAAAATTGCAGTCTATTATCATGATATTGTTGGTTTATATACGATACCTCTGACATGAATTAAATACTAATTTCTTGTATGATTAACCAGAACTAATAGAAAATAAAATTATCACTGTCTAATAATTGTAACGCTCAAAGGCTATCAATCAAAATCGTATCTAATTATCAAATCATTTTGTATACCAACTCATTATCTAATTAATAAAATCATTATATAATGCATATAAATCGTTGTTAATTGTGTTATTGTCTTCAATAATGAAACACCATCTAGATTCGTTGTGCATATAACATTATGAAATTTTTTGTGTAAGTCATAGAAAGAAACGCATGAGCATGTATAATTGTCGATGTACATAATCTCGCAGATATAACATTAAATTGAATGCAGACATATATAAAAACAAAATGCAGGCATATATGAATCGCTAACATAAAATGAAATTTGCCATCATAATTTCACCATGTGAATTTGCTGTCATACACAACAACAATGCATTTAATTCTTTGTCCATTGGATATGGGTAACTTCGCATTCTATATATACTAAAATCAGAGAGCGATTAAATGATAATGATGACGTAAATAGATTTGAAATCGCTGGGAATCGAGGTACATTAACAAAAACGCAGGTAAGGGTTTAGTAACTATAAAAATGTTGGTAAAATAGTAATGAAATTTGTTGGCATTAGGGGTTCATAAAAACATAGGTAATGGTTTAAATACATTAAAAACACAGGTAAGACAACCAAGAAATTCGTTGGTAATCGTGGTTCAATAACAATGCAGGCAATTCGTGGTTGAGTAAAGAGTTGGGTAAAGTGGGTTCATAAAAATGCAGGTATACAAAATAGGGATATATATATATATATATATAACTCATGAATACATAGGTATAATATGTTAATCAACAATAAACACAGTCAATGAATCACCCATTAAATAATGCATATTGTAATTAAAACACAAGGGATAAAGCACCATGGTAACTCCCAACCATATCATTTAACAACATAGACATAGTCTTGAAGGAAAACACAGACAAGATATATCGTTATAATTATCAGTCATTGTTTACACACAGTCTCGTTATTAGAATGTTGTCAAAAATGTTAAGGTGGGGTTGAATTCTACGGAGAAGGGATTGCTATCCAGATATTAAATTGCAGTAAAAAATGGTAAAATTGCAGTAATAAAAGTAATAACTCTCAACCATTACACAAGTACAAAAAAATCTCTACCATTTCACATTAAAGGTGCCCCCATTTACAAAGTAAACAAAATGCCCCCTTATACACAATAACCATGCCACCATTACATAGTAAATGAAATTATAAAATCGTTGTGAAATGTAGAGCACAAAGGTAATAAATGTTGTCATTCAAGTGGACGAAAACACAGTCCATACATAATTTAAAACGTAGAGAGTATTAAGCTGTTCACAGAGATAAATGATGAACAATATGTAGAGATAATCAATCACAGGAAGGCGCAAGACAATCAATCAACCAAGAACACTCAACGAAGTAGACAACTGGGCAAAAACATCCTTCGCTCATCATCCACGCATAGAAAAGCAGGGAATTAGAATCTATAGGTCACTATGCACCGAAGTGACGACCATCGATTCGGCACTTGGACAACTGCTCAGGCATGGACTGATGATCTAGGGATGAGAATGAAATATAAGGCACAAACTTTTCACAATAATCAATAAAAAAATAGGATAGTTATAACAATCAGGGTTTGGGTTGCCAAGGAAATCAATTCAATGCAGTGAGCGTAAAGTTATGATGACATTAAGTTCTTAATTAAAAATGTTGAGTAAAACACAGTCTTTACACAATGGAAGTACATTAATGAAGGTGCAAGAAAAATATTAATCTATCATTCAAAATAAACACATGCGTACCGTAGCCCAAGTCGACCGCTCTGATTCTTTGTCCCATGCATGCTCCGTCTAGCTCCCACTTACCAACCGATGTGACCTCACTGGTACCTCCCAACCAACGCTACAGGTACTCTTTTACCCACTTAGCCCCCCGAGCCGTAAAGGGTCCACACACACTATACTAGAGAACAACTAGCTCCCAACTCACCTCGCAAGGTCAATCTACCACTCGTTACCCAAGATGGGTATCCCAACTCCCACAAGATAAGTCAGTCAAGTCAAAAATTTTGCAGTGTAACGTTACACATAAAATATCTGATCCATACTCCTCCTACTCCATCCTTTTTATAGAGGTTGTAAGTGATTTCTTTCCCAAATTCCCATTTAATTTATTTTTCATTAATTTATTTAAGAAAAACCTCCCCCGTACACACGTCACCCATCCCCCTAATTGCACTAGAAATTAATTTCATTAATTATTTAATTACTCCTATTTCCCTCACCCACCAAAAATAATTCCTAAAAACTCTCCTTGGTGTCCCCATATTCCCTTACACATTTTAAATGACTTATGCCTTTACTAAATTCCTAGTTGAGTTCTTAATTAGAAAGTTCTTAAAGGCAAGATTCCTTACTAAGTTGGTCATTCATCTTTTTCCTTACGTTTCCCTTTTTATTTATGTTTCCCCTTTTTCCCTTAGTTTCCTATTTCTTTTAAGTTTCCCTCTTTTTCCTTTTTATCTAAAGTTGAAATTAGCAAGTGTAGAAAAACTACCTTTTACCCCTTTTTCTTTTTAATTAATAAAATTTAATTAGCATATGGAAAAAAAAATCATTTCCCTTTTAAAATTTTAATCCCCCAAGGTAATTTGATTTTCATAAATTAATTTAATTTCTTACCCCCTTCTCACCACATGTTTAATTATGATTATTAATTTTTTCCACAAGTGTCACTTAGACCTAGATTTTTAATTTCACTAGGTTGTGTGACATTTTTATTAGGGAAAAAAATTGTTTTTAAATCTTACTTGACACGTTATTCATTCTAAGGCCATCTAATTTTATTCACTTACCATTTAAAATGCGACGTGCCCTTCAGGACGCACTAGGTGCTCCAAGGGTGTCACTCACCACTTTCCATTTTCCATGTGCGACATGCCCTTCAAGACGCACTACGTGCTCCAAGGGTGTCACTCGCCTCTTTTTGTTTTCCTTGTGTGACGTGCCCTTCAAGACACACTAGGTGATCCAAGGGTGCCACTCGCCTCTTGACTGACTTGGTAGACATCAAAAACCCCTGGAGTCAATACTCCGCCAGGTCATCTTGTGGGAGACTAAGGGCCTCTAAGGAATAAGGTCCCTACCTTATTGCACACCCCTTAGAATCATCATGAGCGGCTATCACAGTCTGCCCTCACGACATTGTGGGTCTTCTCGAACTATTTAATAGTTAACCTATAGTTTAAGCCACGACGAGAGTGCTAGTAGGCTGTGGCAGGGCTATTGTCCACACTTCTCCCTCATCGTTTCTTGTTGTCATGCATGACCCCTCTACTCCATATGTGAGTCTATTCGACAAGCTATCATCAGCCTGCATCATCAACAAATCATGTGAGCAATAATAATCAATCATCATAACAGCTAATCAGATGTACATATGTCATATCTACAACAATCAAACCCTAATAGTCCATTCCCTGACTCAATCTGGAGTCGGAGGAGTTTCATTGATGCCTCTGCATCATCGAGGTCCAAAGTCCTGCACAATCAGGAGAACCCAGTCAATAACACTTGTCTATGTAAACACACAAAATAACATATCCATAATGCCTCATAATCATAATCAAATGGCTAGTAATATAATAATCTGGATCACTTGCAAGCAAGTGTCCTCAAAGAATAAGTTTGCTTAGTGCGTGAAAGAGTGGGATGTTACAGATACACTACACACCCCACATATTTCATGACTAAGTTAATCACAATCAAATAAATGGAATCCTTCCCAATCACCTAAACATGGCAATCAACTAGTGAGCACTGTAATTTCTTAATATGATTTTGTAAATGTGAAAAAGTAAACACATAAATAGATGCCTTTATAAAAGAAAGGAAATTAATGGTTGGAATCACAACCCTTCATTTATTGTGACGACAAAGAATATTCCATCCACATTTAATCATGTCCATATAAAACATATTAAGGGCTAAAACCCTATTAAATGTGTCATTTCCAAGAGGTATACACCTCTCAACGTAATTATATGTTGTTTCTATGTATAAAAGTTTGATTTTATGCATATCTTTATTTATATTTTATTTTAAATAAATTTATATTCAATAATTTTGTATGTTTTTTACAGGTGAGAGAAATATTTTTATGTGATTTATTTATCATCTATTGTACTATGTGCATTAAGTTAGTTTTACACT
>ML793041.1:447027-461106 GCA_009831015.1 Picea engelmannii
CCCCCCCCCCCCCCCTTGGAAATTCTCAGCTTTACAAATCCCTAACATTTAGGGGTTTCTAGTGACAAAACTCCACTTCTGACACTTGTAAAACTCAACTCTGAGTTAAATAAAAAATGTTCCCCACTCATGGAGTCAAGTCATTTATTTTAACCTAACAGTTCCACTTGTTTCCTACATTAAATATATTAAAAATATATGTCTCATACATTTGTCCATCAAATAAGACAGTTGGAAAGTCAAAATCTTTCTCAACAATCACAAATATAGTCATTACATACCTTAATAATATCAAGTACAAATTTCCATAAATGGAATTTTATTTTTCAAATAAATTACATTAAAATAAAAAAATTTAATTCTTGAGGATGTCACATCCTCTCTCCCTTAAGTATAACATTGTCCTTCATGTTTGTCTTTCCCTCAATTCATCACTTGGAATAGAGTTGGATAAGATTTTATCATTTCATCTTCTAGCTCCCAAGTAGCCTCCTTGGGGATAACATGCTTCCATTACACTTTTACCTAGGTGATGGCTCTATTTCGAAGTATTGTTTATTTCCTGTCTAGAATGCATAGAGGTTCCACTTGGAACTTTCCTTCTGGTTCCACCTGCACCATGTTCCAATCAATAATGTGAGTAGGATCATGAATATATGTTTTTAATAATGAAACATGAAAAACATTATGAATTTCTAAATTAGCATGGAGCACTAGTTGGTATGCCACTGGTCCAATTTGAGTTAAGACTTATGTTAGGGTCCTATAAATTTTTATAGGGTCACTTGATTATAGCTAAGTATTTTTATATTTGAGATGTTGTAAATACTATTTTATCCTACAAATTATTTTCAAAAAGGCTCTTGGCTTGCCTGGTTTCGTCAGAAGACTTTGCCGCTCCATCCATTTTTCCCAATCCTTCATTCACCTCTGCACCACTCACTCTTGTGTCAATTTATCTTATTGGCCATATCTCACCCACCACTCATCCCTGCATAAACAAAGTTAGATAACCTTAGGATAATTAATAATTAAAATTAGTTCACTATGTTAATACTGTTAGTAATTAGTAATTAGGTTAGTATATTTATATTAATAGTTACGTTAGTGTAATAATAATAGTTTTAATAATAAATTAAAATAATTAATAATTAATAATTTTTAAATAATTAATTAATTTAGAATAAGTAATTAATAATTATTAAAACATTATAAAAATTATAAAATCAAAAAATCAAAATGAAAACAATGAAAACAAAATTAAATTATTAAATTATTAAAAAAGAAGAAAATGAATAAAAAAATTAAAAAACAATTGAAAACAATAAAGATTAAAACATTAAAAATAAAACCAGAAACAAACCATAAAACAATTAAAAACAAAACAAAAAGTAAAAAAATACGTATAAAACAAAACATTAAAAACAAAAAAAAACTAAAATAAAATATATATAAAACAAAACAAAAATAAAAAATATTAAAACATATCCTAAGTCTAAAAACCCTCCCGTAATTCATATTTCGAATCCCCTCGCTTACGTCATTTAACCAAAGGGGGGGTCGGAAAAGTGGTTTCCACCCCACCACATGTCACTCTCCTATGATTTTGGATTGCCCCTTTCCTAAACCACTTACCTCTCTACCCCCCTCTGAAATACCACTTTCCCCCTTCCAAAAACCACTTTCCCCAATTCAAAAACCATTTTTTACAAATTTCAATCAGTCATTTTCTGAGGAGATTTTCGAGCAAACCAAGAGGGATTTTGAGAAACCAAAAGACATTTTTTTATCAGCACGACCCAAATAAAAATAACCTCTCTCATATTTCTCATATATATTACATATTGGGAGAATCGAAAACATCTTTGAGCCCTATATTTTGGGATTCATGATTTTCTTGTTGGAGACATCTTTTTCAAACCCAAATCCCAGAAAGCTGGAGATTAATTTCAAAAACCCGAGAAATGTTTTTCCTTAGAACACACTAATACACAAAAACCTCCCTTATATTTTGCATAGCTATCTCAGAGTGGGATAATCAAAGACTTCTTTGGAACTCATTTTTCAGAATTTCAGGAGGAAAATAATTCAAAAGACACAGCCAGCAGCAAAAGTCAGAGACAGATCATGAACAACTCCCCGTCAAATTGGTTTCCATATGTACTTGAAAACTAACGACACCCTGAGATTCTAATTTTTCTCCAGATATATGATCTTTTGTCAAATCAGATGTATTATTTTTAGTAAAGTTGTTGGCGATTTGTTCTCCATTAATGTAACCAGATACATGATTATAGGCAACAATAATTGAATTACTGAAAACCTATTGTGATGATGGGATATTATATATTTGGAGGCCTTTTGATTTAGAAGAGGGGTTGGAATGGTGGGAGTATGGCCTGCCTGTGTATTTGAAGGTTACGTGATTTTTCAGGAATTTTAATAACAAAGATTGTTTCTCATAGCAGAGATTCATCATGGTGCTTATTTTCAATGAGTTTTCTCTCTATAATACTCATCTTCATTAATGATTATTGTTTCCCAAGTATTTGACTGAGAGTATGTGTTTGGAATTCATCTTATCTGATGCCCCATCAATGTAGTGAATACTAGTCTATGGGTTTAAGATTTCATGTTCAGAATTCATCTGTATATGTTGTTTTGTTCATGAATCTACATATTTTTCTTCTAAAGTTACATATGAGAATTCATCTTAGATTCTCTAATTTATAATGGGATTTTCTTATTTTTGTTTTGTCATCATCTGAATGCTTTTTTATTGCTTGAAATTGTGCTTATTTTGCCTCTGTTCCCTTAGAAATACATTGTTATGTTAATCTTCCAGATCTATCTCAGATGTTGACGCCATTTCCCAATGGCCTTCCTTTGTTTTTTCAAACCTACAATTCAAAAAAACAAACCCTATACTATCATAACTAGCCTAAAATTCCCAGCAAACAAAGCTAAATCTTACAAAGAGATCCCTCTCTAATTCTAGGAGGGATAGATCCTAGACTCCAAAGTGGTTGAAATAGTTACCTTTGTCCATTTCTTTCTCAGCCTTAGAAATTATAGAGTGCTAACAACTTTGAACGGAAGACAAAACCTAGGTGCCAACTTGGAACATTTCCCTATCTTTAAGGAGCTTCTTCTTTATTTGACTTTAAGGTACATATGTTCTCTAACATTAAACTTATGATGTTGTCTCCTCTGATCTGCATATATTTTATCTCGATCTTATGTAGCCTTTAAATTATGTTGCACCATTTGTTCCATTTCTTGGAGAATTTATGGTCCAACCATGATTTTGTCAACCGAATTATCCCAACCAATTGGAGTTGTACAATTTATTCCATATAAAACTTTGAAGGGACTCATCTTTTCTGACACTTGATAACCGTTATTGTATGTGAATTTGACTAAGTGTATATATTCTTCCCACTTAGTTGGTTTTGTTCTTACATACATCCATAACATATATTCTATAATCTACTTTATACATTATGTTTTCCCATCTGTTTGAAAATGATAACTTATGATGAAATTAAAATTAGTTCCCAAACCTGCAAATAATTATTTCCAAAAAATTGATGTAAAGTTGACATCTCTATCTAAAATCACCATTTTAGGAATTCCATGCAATATAAATATTCCTTTCATAAAACATTTAGCGATATTAATAGCCTTGTAGGTATATTTCATAGGTATGAAGTGAGCAAAATTACTCAATTTATCAATTACTACCATGATTGAATATTTTTGTCTTTCAGTTTTTGGCAAACCTATAATGAATTCCATAAAAATAATTTCCCATTTCCATTCCAGTATAGGTAAAGATTGTAATAGACCTGCTGGATGTCGATGTTCATCTTTTACCTATTGACAACATAAGCATTTAGATAGATATTCAACTGTCTCGGATTTCATATTAGGCCAATAAAATTGTTTTCTTAGGGTTGTTATCATTTTTGGATATCCTAGATGACCAAAATAGGGATTTTTATGCAACTCATTCAGGATTATCAACTTCACATCAACATAATATGGTATATATAACCTATTATTGAACCTTAATAGACCATTATTGTTGATACTAAAATCTATATTATTCACATTCCCTTCATTGTTTTGCAATTGTTCTATTTTTTTTTTATGTATTCTAAATTATTTATGCTTGCATATTTAATTTTTTCCTCAATATCACTTTTTGTTTTACTGATAATAAATTCATATAATTCATTAGTTCTTCAACTTAGTGCATCTACGATTTTACTCTCGTTTCCTCTAATGTGTCTCACTTTGAAATAAAAATCACTTAGAAAGGCTAACCACCTTGTCTATCGTGCATTGAGATCATGTTGACTAAACATGTGTTTCAAACCATTGTTATCTGTTAATGATAGAAATTTTCTTCCCATTAAATAATGACGCCACAATTTTAATGCATGAATTACAACTTCTAATTCCATATCATGAGTTACGTAGTTTCTTTCATGTTCTTTTAATTTGCAATATTCGTAACAAATTACGTGTCCATCATGTCACAATAATCCACCTAATCCTTCTTTACTTGCATATACATAAACTGTAAAATATAGATAAGGGTCAGGCAGTTTAAGAATTGGTGTTGTAGTTAGTAAACCTTTTAATTTATCAAAATTGTCCTAGCATTTTTCAGACCAAATAAATTTTGTTCCCTTTTTTCTGCAATGATTTAATAGGATATGTGTTCTTGGAAAATCCTTCGATAAACCTCCGATAATAACCAGTGATCCCCATGAATGAACGTATGTCTTCTACGTATTTGGGTATAGGCTATTCCATAATTTCTTTAATCTTTGTAGGGTCTACTGCAATACTATCTTTTGATATCATATGTCCCAGATATTGTATCTTTCTTTGATAAAAATTGCATTTATCAAACTTAGCATATAATTTATTCTCTCTTAGAGTATGTAATACTATTTTCAAGTGTTGTTTGTGTTGTTATTCAGACTTTGAATAGATTAATATATCATCAATAAAGATTAGTATGAATTTATCCAAGTACTAGCTGAATATATTGTTCATCACACACATAAACGTTGTTGGTGCGTTAGTAAGTCCAAATGGGAATACTACAAACTCGTAATGTCCATAATGTGTCCTAGAAGTTCTTTTATTTATTTCTTCATCTTTGATTATTATTTGATGATAACCATATTTTAAGTCCAATTTAGAGAATATTTTCACTCCTCCAACCTGATCAAATAAATCATTAATCTTGGGTAGAGGGTACATAATATTAGTGTTCCATATTTATTTTTGACAAATAATATTGGTGCTCCCCATGGCGAGACACTTGGTCAGATATATGCTTTATCTAATAGTTCTTGTAGTTTCATTTTTAATTCTGTTAACTAAGGAATACTCATCTTGTAAGGTGATTTTGACACCGGTGTAGATCCAGGTAGTATATCAATAGAGAAATCTATTTCTCTCCTTGGAGGTAATTACAGTATTTCTTCTACGAATACATCCTCAAATCCCCGAAGAACTACAAATTTCTCTAAACTTGTTTTTCTTTCTTTCTCTAGCAAATTCATTTCTTGGATAGCATATATTTTGCAGCCTTTATTAATGCACTTTTTAAATTGCATTGTTGATATTTGTCTGACGAAAATCGGTGTACTAATTCCTTGCACCATTCTTGATATTTAGTTTTCATCTTTGTATCCAAAGAATTTTTTATAATAGTTCAGTACAATTTTATGCTTTTCTAACTAGTCCATTCCGATAAGTATGTCATATGATCTTAAAGGTAATACATTCAAATATATATTTGTATCCTGACCACTTATATTCAACTCACAATCAGGAATGAGTTATGTTACCTTCCTTTTTGTGTCTGTTGCTAATTATACTAACCAGGATTTAGTATGCTCTACTTTCTTTAGCTTGTTTGAGTCTACCAAAGTTGGCATAACATAACTTAAACTATCTCCTCGGTCAATTAAAATAGATACTTTTCTATAATAAATTTTACTTTCAATCTCCACAATAGTGGATTGATGATATTCTTTCCTTCCATCTGAAGTTGTGTTGATTCTATGAATACTTTTTCCAATATATCCAAATTTTGATGCTTCTTATATGTTATGAATAATTTTGTTTGTAGCATTTCTATAGGGACAGTTCCTCAACAAATGTGGTTTTCCACATCCCCAACATTTCAACAGTTCTCTAGGATTATCATTCATTTTCTTGAATCCCAAATTGACTAATTTGCTTCCCTATACTTGTGGCATGTTTGAGTGGGATTTATGTTGTTGATGTCTTTTGGATATGTTTTGAAATGGTGAAGGTTTGAAACCTTTTTTTCTTTCATTTAACTTATCTTGCTTCGTTTCTCTCCATGTTTTTGGATTTTCAGATTTTTCGTTGTATTGATTGCAAAATATTCTTTCTTTTCATAGTACTTCATTCAAAGTTTTTGGGTTATCAAACTCTATGATGTCCTTGTATGGATGAGGTAAACATCTTATAAACCTTTTAAATTTCACCTTTTCATGTTTTATGTAAGGCACAAATCTCAACAATTCCATAAACTTAGTAATTAGATCCAAGAATGATTTTAAGGATGGAAAATAATTTAAAAATGTAGAAATATTGGCGAATATTACTGATCCTTTATATGTCAACTATAAATGTTTGGAGATATGTTTTTAAAAATATTCAAATTTTTTAAGTATTTTATATAGTTTTTATAATTTTTTGGTGATTTTCTCTGAGAGCCGAATGTTTATCATCCCGGATAATTGGGACCCCCCGATGCACATTGAGGAAGCAACACCACCACCCAGTTTGAAAGAGACTCGCGTCCCCAACGATGCTCAGAATGCAGAGTTCGCCACCTGCCTGGTTGAGGAGGAGCTGTCGGAATGCAACGTCGACTTTCAACCGAAAAGGAAGACGCGGGGTCACCAGGAAAAGGATGCTGAAACAAAGTCGTCGTCATCTCCACCACTCCTACACCCGGAGCACCTAAACCTGATCTTTGAGGTGCGCAGTCTGGTGGATGATCAAATCTTCAGAGCCATCCGCGTTAGCCAAAGCTTGGACATGCTCTACGCAACCTACTCTAGGGCCACACCTCAGTGGCAATGCCCCACCTGCACTCAGCCCTATATCATTCCTGTCAACGGCGGCAAGACGAAGGAAGGCTGCGAGGACTCCGACGAATAGGTTCTTCTGTATCTTATGGTCTCCAACTCCTTTTCTTTTGTTGTTTATCAGAGCTGTAGCTCTTTAGTTACTAGCTTAGTTTTTGTTAGAACAGGCTCTACTAAACTACTGATGAAGGTGAATATACACCCTGGTTTCCTTTGGGCAGGGTGGCGAAACATGGTGTTTGATTTTGCATGCTACTGTGGACAGGCCAGCTGTCCTGGTTTCCTGCAAAGGCAGGACAACTGACACCTGTATGTCAAGTGTATTTCTTTTTCTGAAGGTTTAATATAATAGGATTCGCCTTTTTTACTTAAAAATAAAAAATAAAATAAAAATTTGACGATTTTTAAAGTAAATTTTTTTTATCCTATAGAATTTTGGCGAATCATTTTTAAAATAGCGAATCTCATTTTTGGAAAAACCATGGAAAATTAGCCCATGAGTGAAATTTAGCCCCTAAAATCATCCATGATTAGATCCTCCATGGATATTCATCCTAAATTTAGTTCATAGAACTCTTTAGTTTTTCTCTCATAATAACTTTCATATAAGTATTTTTTCTTAAATTATTTCTTAAAATCTTCCCATTCCATTTTATTTTCCTTTAATTCTTTGGCTAGTTTTAAATCTAGACACCATATACTTCCTTTAATTTTCATATTGTAAATAGTCATCCTTACTTTCATATTACTAGAGTAATTGTAAATCTAGAAGTATTTATTTATGTCAAGTAACCAAGCTTCTTCCTCTTCACTGGTTTTGGACTCACCATAAAATGTTGAAGGTTTTATGTTCTTGAACTCTCCATCTAAATGGTCCATCTATTTTCTTTTCCTTACTATAAATGCTCTATTTTCCGTCATATGCGTGCCATTAGAAGAATTGTTTTCTTTTTCTATTCCATGGCTAGAATCCTTTGACGAGTTTTGACTAACTTCCTCATCTAGTTCATTGTTCTTTGGTCTCTTTTTTGTTTCTATGCTTCGTAACAACATCACATTTATTTCTTGTTGATCTTCATGTGCTTTATTTATTTTCAAATTTGATTATTTGTAATTCCAAGATAAGGTTCCTCGTCGTTTCCAACACCTGGGTTGTTGAACTTCCTTCACTGTGATGTTCTGGGTTTCGAGGAGGATCTTTATTATTATTTATTTTTGGTCTATTTTCTTCTCCATTATATGCTGACATATTTACAAAAAATTTAAAATAGTCTATTTATAACAATAAAAATTTTGTTTGTTAGATTTTTCGTCAACATTATCATTTTATGGTGATGCTCTTAGGCCTAAGTGTTGTAACCTGCAGCTCTAATACCATATGTAATGTACCTCTAAAATTTCTATATTTTTGTTATCACCAGAATTTTGTCCGCAAATGGTTATAGGAATCCAGCATCTTCAAAACACTCATTAGTTCACTCATGGGCCAAAAATGTATCTCCAAAAGGCCCAAAACTATACAACCAACAATAAAATCAGCATGCGCTAAAAATACACAAAGCGCGCGTGCACATGCGACAATTAGATAACGTCGAAAAAGCGCACATGCGCCCAATGCATGACTGTGGACGCAAAAAACTGCGCACACCTCAAAACGATGCATTTATGATATTGTTCAGCCTTCCACCCACTTTTGGTTCAGTTTCCAAGTCGACTTGACATCCAAATCTCGGCTGAATCTGACTAGGAGACTGGTCAAATACCTAAAGGTGCCCTAAAGGGCACCTTATTCACACTGAGAACTCATTGCATAATACCTCAAAGCTATGTTATAAAAGGAAGCCATGGGTGCACTATATTTTCAAGGAATTCATTTCTATTGTTATGCTGTTGATATTCTCTTGGAGGATCCTCTTTCCTCATCAAGAGCATACTAGCACCATTTCATTTAGCCATTTATATCACCTCTAGATTGAATGTGCTTTGGATTCTCTTCACCATTTCATTTTAGTTCCTTATTTGTAAGAAGAGCTCAATATTTGGGGGTCCGAGAAACCTCCCTTGGAGGAAGAGGGGACCCAAAGCCTCCCTTTCTTTTTGGTGTTTTCTTTCCACTAATACAATCATTTCCATTGGTGGCATGAGTCTTGTTTATTTCTTGTTCTAATGTCCTTATGCACTATAGTTTATTTTCTTTTATCATTCTTATTTTAATTATTTTCTTATCTTTTATGCTTTATACTTCTAACTCTTTCCTCTACTATTGTCTTGCCTAGCTGACTCAATTGAGCTTGTAAGCACCCTTATTTTTCTCATTTAGGTGAAAAAAGAGGTGCAACAGATTGGCGACTCCACTGGGGAAAGGTATCAATTTCCTACCCCATTTGGTTTATTTTAGCTCTTCTTTTTGTTTCTTTAACTTGCAGGGACCATAACCGGCCCAAGCCGACCTGCAAAAATCCAAGTTCAAAGCTGAGCAGAGAGAATTTCATCCAAAATTTTCTTCAGGGCCGTGTAATAGATAGTGCGCGCATGTTTTAACCCACAGGCGCATCTTCAACGCACGTGCACCAAAACCACTATATTTCTCAGTGCCTTCTGCGCACCAACACCCATAAGCCACTTTCAGTTCATGCATTGGCACTCACAGTGCCTCTGTCTATTCTGATACCCACGCACCTGTGCAGAAAAACACACATTGTAAGCTTTTGTGATTTGTGGAAGGCCCATAGCCTTATTAAAATTGATTCCATGCACATTGTAATCTGCACCACACTTATATTCCCTCTCCATATAAAGGGATTAGTCAAAACATAGGCACTTAGGGGCTTAAAATCATTATTTCTCTTTTTCTTTCATTTTACCACGTGGATGGCTTGCTTTGACTAAGAGTATAAGTTGGAATCATCTTTAGATCACATTTAAAACTTGCATTGGGACCAGAAATTGGATATCAATCGTTGAGTATGCTCTTCTCTCGCGCCCCAAAGCAATCTTAAGAATCATAAAGAGATTGAGGAAAATTTTCATCTCCCTTAAAAAGACAAAATCTTTAGGAGAGGACAACAGCCCCCTTGGGACTCCTCTTAGTTTATTTTTCAAAACACATCTTAAGATTGTAATGGGCCCATACATTCCCACATGCTACAAAGATAAGATAGTGATTGAATTTTACTTTCTTAGATTAAATCACTAGGGAAGTTTAAAGGTTTTGTAATGGGACCATACATGCCCACATATGCACAATCTAGGATAGTTTCAAAGCTTTCTTAGATTAAATCACGTTAGGGAGTTAAAGGAATAGTAAGGACCCACATGTCCACATGCTAGTTTTCTAGGGACTTTAAAATTCTGCAAGGTTGTACCAACGACATTTAGTTAACTAGGTAATCAAGACTTGTAAGGACCAAGCGAAGTCCACATGCAGCAAGGTGACACCTAATTTATTAAAAACAAATTGGCACACTTTCACTTATTCACACACAAAGTCACTACTTACTCACATAGTTTTCATCTCGAAATGTGGAGGTTGAAGTAAGTTTCCTCCAAAGGGATTCTGAAACAACCCACCCTTTTCTTAATGAAACTATCCACTCCCACTTAATTTCAACGAGATTGGCTCACACCCCCAATCTCTCAAACAACCACATCTAAATTTTTTCTAAAAACTCACTAAGTTTTCCTCCACAGGAGGTGCAAAAATATATTTTTTAGTCTAGGTAGGATTTCGGGGATAGGCATCCAAATAGCTCCCTGTTATCTGGTTCTCACATCTTCAAACAATAGAAGTTGTCAAATAGGGAACTTTAAATCCTCCAAGTCAAGTGTTCCTACACCATAAGGTAGGGAGATACCCATGAAGGGTTGAAGGCCGAGGTTTAGTTGTTCTGTGCATCCCCCCTTGAGGCACCCACCTCTTGTATGGGATCCAGCCTGTGACCCATTTCTTAGGCCAAAAATCTAAATGTCTCACTTTGACCGAGGTACCTAGTGACCAAATTTTAGGACATCTACCCAGGTGGAAATTGTGGGATGCAATTGCACCTTGATCACATTTTGTGTGGCTATTGAGAAATATCGCCAGCTCTTTCAGGATATGCACCCTCTACCCCTCATTATAACTGATTACTTCATCCTTGACTAGTTCCTCTTTTGGTGGATTCAGACCCCACTGTTGAGTGCTATTGGAAGGTCCAGTGTTGTTGGAGAGGAAGGACATTACATCTTTTAGGAAACGAGCACTTGTTTCCTTTGTTCTCCCACATGGAAAAAATCCACCTACCCACATGTATGCTTCTTTATCAATTGATTTATGTATGTTGTTCATGTGATTACATGCGATTGTGAGATATATTGTGAAGGTCCAAGTTAGAAAAAGTCTCTTGTTCATTAATTACTCTCATCACCATTTACACACATCCACTTTGCTAGTCAGACATCATAGGGGACCCACAGAATCCTCGTTGTTCCAAATGCTTGCTAAATCTCCCTCCCATTCTAGGGGGAGTTCCCAGTCTTGCCAACTCACCGGCCATACTTTCCCACACCCATGTGAGTGCTACTATATTTGGATCAACTTCCCAAGGTCAAGCATCCCCACACTCTCCTTTACATGGAAGCGGGGGAACAACTTCTTCTCAAGGGGGAAGTACAAACCCACCAAGTCCCCCTCAAGGGTCAGGTACACAAAAAACTCACACTATGGCCAGAACTAATCCTTTGCCACCACCTCAGATGCCATACTTGGCTTCCCTCAACATACCAGATCTGACTAAACTCACCAATGATCCTATATTGCACAACCCCACATGGCCTACAATGCCTACCAAACTGCCTTCAGACATCCCCAAGTTTGAAGGAAAACCGGGAGATGGTCCTGCCAACCATATCATGACCTTTCACTTATGGTTCTCTTCAAACAACATCACAGACGATTTCGTTGGACTAAGGTTATTTCAACGTACACTCACTGGCCCATTAGCTAAGTGGTATGTAGAAGAAAATTTTGGGTCCCATGTGACCTTTGAGTCCTTGGCCAAAGCATTCTTGACCTTATTTCAACTTCCAATTCATCATGACAATGGCCTCAAACTACTCTCATAATTTAAACAAACCTATGCCATGCACATCGCTGACCACATTCATGAATGGCGTCGGCGACATAGTCTCTGCAAAGCTGAAGCTACTCCACAACAATGTCTCAATTAGTTCCTCAAATTAGTTGTTTCCCTCCTTGCCAAAGATGTGGCCGCCACCTTCCCCCAGTCTGAAGAAGAAGCCATTAGCAAGGCCCAACAATTCAAACTCATTTACTCATAGTCAGGGTACTTGTATACATTACTACTTGATGCCTCGAGACCTGTTCCATTCGGCGAGGACAAACCTAGGATGTCTCACTCAACGGATGGATTAATTAGTACCACTACACACCACAATTCACATCCCCAACAACCACCAACATATGACAGACCCCCTTATTATAATCCGCGCTCTTATCCACAACCATATCCCTTAACCTTTCCTCCAACTGCTAGCAGATCACCGCCAGCACCCACCATACACCCCGCGGCCCAACCTAGTTCCAGTACCCCCTCTCCCTATGCTTACACCCTAAGCACTAGCTAAGACACCACGCCTTCCTATGATTTCTACGAATCATTACCACAGAATAACCCATCCTTTCCATTCCCTGGTCCCACCCAGCCTATTCCTTCGTTGCAAGGAAAACCATATGCTAGGGTTAATTTTGTTCAACCCTCTTCCATTCAGCAGTATCAGGTAGCTAGAGAGGTAGTGGGGGGGCCTAGAGGGCCCATAGTGATAATAGTGGAGGTCATTCAATGTAAGGTGGACTAGGTCCACTATATTATTAAATAAGACCCACTATGGTAGTTAGATATAATAAATGGGTAATTAGATATAATAAATGTAAGAGGACTTCTTAGAAGGTTCTACTTCTAGAAGATTCCTCCTCTAGAATGTTCTTATGTGATGGTAGAACTATATAAAGGGGTTCAAGCAATGTAATGAGACATGAAGAGAAGTATTGTATTTGGAGCGGTAGATCAATATGAGGATGCCCCCTCGAAGAGGCAAGTGAACAGGAGAGGATCCCTTCCATAATAGGATCCATTGTATGGTGTTACCCTACCTCAAGGGTTTGGTAATAATAAAGTGTGGTTTCTTATATTTTGCTTGTGGATCTATTGTGTATTCAGTATTTGTTGTGATTATATTAGTATATCTATTCAGGTACTTAACAATTGGTATCAGAGCACTTTCCTTGGCCGTAGTTGTGGACAACTATTTTTTATTTTTGCAGATATTTTTTTTTTCGGAGAAGAAAAAAGAGGGCCGCGACATTCCAGACATTTTAAGTATATTTTTGTGCAAAATTTGTAGAAAAAGGTTGTATATCTGAGTTCCTCTCAGAAAAACACCCAATTTAAAAAAAAAAATCGTCCGAAACGGAGTCCGGAAGGTCAAGATATTGAGGTTTTAAAATCTGCAATTTTTCAGGGTTTTTTCTGCGAACGGTGGAGCGATTTGTTTTTATTTATGTAGCAATTGGAGGCTGAATTTGCCCAAATAAATTATAGATCTGAGTTCTTCTCACAATTTCACCCAATTTCAAAAAAAAAAACAGCCAAAACGGAGTCTGGGAAGTGAAGTTATGAACATTTTAAGTTCAACAGTTTTTTAGGGTTTTTCCAGAAAAAACCGCGATTTTCTGCCGAAACTTCTTGGGTTTATTTCTTGAATTTTTCCGTGACGGCTGCAGGACTGAAGAGTTCATAGGGTGCTCAGATGGCTATTTCTTCTCAAACCTTGAAAGAAATTCTTGAATCATTCAAAGCCCAATTGGATGACAAATTGGATGCATTTGCACATGGCCTCACAAACAACCTCACACATAGCCTCACAGCCA